>JABXNX010000077.1:44686-108452 GCA_014843695.1 Archivesica marissinica | reverse complement strand
GTCTACTGGTATGTTGCAATGTGCAATGTCTATGGTGTGTTGCAATGTCTCCTGGTGTGTTACAATGTCTCCTGGTGTGTTGCAATGTGCAATGTCTATGGTGTGTTGCAATGCATGTTGGTGTGTTGCAATGTCTATTGGTGTGTTGCAATGGCTACAGGTGTGTTTCAATGTATATTAGTGTGTTGCAATGTCTATGGTGTGTTACAATGTCTCCTGGTGTGTTACAATGTATATGGTGTGTTACAATGTATATGGTGTGTTACAATGTCTCCTGGTGTGTTACAATGTCTCCTGGTGTGTTACACTGTCTATGGTGTGTTACAATGTCTATGGTGTGTTACAATGTCTATGGTGTGTTACACTGTCTATGGTGTGTTACAATGTCCATGGTGTGTTGCAATGTCTATGGTGTGTTATAATGTCTATGGTGTGTTACAATGTCTATGGTGTGTTGCAATGTTACAATGTCTATGGTGTGTTACAATGTCTATGGTGTGTTACAATGTCTCCTGGTGAGTTACAATGTCTCCTGGTGTGTTGCAATGTCTCCTGGTGTGTTACAATGTCTATGGTGTGTTACAATGTCTCATGGTGTGTTACAATGTCTCCTGGTGTGTTACAATGTCTACTGGTGTGTTGCAATGTCTCCTGGTGTGTTACACTGTCTATGGTATGTTGCAATGTCTATGGTGTGTTGCAATGTCTATGGTGTGTTACAATATATATGGTGTGTTACAATGTCTCCTGGTGTGTTGCAATGTCTATGGTGTGTTACAATATCTATGGTGTGTTACAATGTCTCCTGGTGTGTTACAATGTCTCCTGGTGGGCTACAATGTCTACAGGTGTGTTACAATGTCTATGGTGTGTTACAATGTCTATGGTGTGTTACAATGTCTATGGTATGTTGCAATGTCTCCTGGTGAGCTACAATGTCTCCTGGTATGTTACAATGTCTACTGGTGTGTTACAATGTCTCCTGGTGTGTTACAATGTCTCCTGGTGTGTTACAATGTCTATGGTGTGTTACAATGTCTATGGTGTGTTACAATGTCTATGGTGTGTTACAATGTCTATGGTGTGTTACAATGTCCATGGTGTGTTGCAATGTCTATGGTGTGTTACAATGTCTACGGTGTGTTACAATGTCTATGGTGTGTTCTGTACAATGTCTATGGTGTGTTACAATGTCTATGGTGTGTTACAATGTCTATGGTGTGTTACAATGTCTCCTGGTGTGTTACAATGTCTCCTGGTGTGTTACAATGTCTATGTGTGTTGCAATGTCTCATGGTGTGTTACAATGTCTACTGGTGTGTTACAATGTCTCTGGTGTGTTGCAATGTCTATGGTGTGTACAATGTCTATGGTGTGTTACAATGTCTCCTGGTGTGTTACAATGTCTGGTGTGTTACAATGTCTCATGGTGTGTTACAATGTCTACTGGTGTGTTACAATGTCTCATGGTGTGTTACAATGTCTATGGTGTGTTACAATGTCTCCTGGTGTGTTACAATGTCTATGGTGTGTTACAATGTCTACTGGTGTGTTGCAATGTCTCCTGGTGTGTTGCAATGTCTAGTGGTGTGTTGCAATGTCTCCTGGTGTGCTACAATGTCTACTGGTGTGTTACAATGTCTATGGTGTGTTACAATGTATATGGTGTGTTACAATGTCTCCTGGTGTGTTACAATGTCTCCTGGTGTGTTACAATGTCTATGGTGTGTTGCAATGTCTCCTGGTGTGTTACAATGTCTCCTGGTGTGTTGCAATGTCTATGGTGTGTAACAATGTCTACAGGTGTGTTACAATGTCTACTGGTGTGTTGCAATGTCAATGTCTATGGTGTGTTGCAATGTCTCCTGGTGTGTTACAATGTCTCCTGGTGTGTTGCAATGTGCAATGTCTATGGTGTGTTGCAATGTATACAGGTGTGTTGCAATGCATGTTGGTGTGTTGCAATGTCTATTGGTGTGTTGCAATGGCTACAGGTGTGTTTCAATGTCTATTGGTGTGTTGCAATGTCTATGGTGTGTTACAATGTCTCCTGGTGTGTTACAATGTGCTGTATATGGTGTGTTGCAATACCTACAGGTGTGTTGCAATGTCTACTGGTGTGTTACAATGTCTACAGGTGTGTTACAATGTCTACAGGTGTGTTACAATGTCTATTGGTGTGTTGCAATGTCTACAGGTGTGTTACAATGTCTCCTGGTGTGTTACAATGTCTATGGTGTGTTACAATGTCTATGGTGTGTTACAATGTCTATGGTGTGTTACAATGTCTCTGGTGTGTTACAATGTCTATGGTGTGTTACAATGTCTATGGTGTGTTACAATGTCTATGGTGTGTTACAATGTCTCCTGGTGTGTTACAATGTCTACAGGTGTGTTACAATGTCTATGGTGTGTTACAATGTCTCCTGGTGTGTTACAATGTCTCCTGGTGTGTTGCAATGTCTCCTGGTGTGTTACAATGTCTATGGTGTGTTACAATGTCTCATGGTGTATTACAATGTCTCCTGGTGTGTTACAATGTCTCCTGGTGTGTTGCAATGTCTATGGTGTGTTACAATATCTATGGTGTGTTACAATGTCTCCTGGTGTGTTACAATGTCTCATGGTGTGTTACAATGTCTCATGGTGTGTTACAATGTATCATGGTGTGTTACAATGTCTACTGGTGTGTTGCAATGTCTCCTGGTGTGTTGCAATGTCTAGTGGTGTGTTGCAATGTCTCCTGGTGTGCTGCAATGTCTACTCGGGTGTTACAATGTCTATGGTGTGGTATAATGTCTATGGTGTGTTGCAATGTGTCCTGGTGTGTTACAATATCTCCTGGTGTGTTGCAATGTCTATGGTGTGTTACAATGTCTACAGGTGTGTTGCAATGTCTACTGGTGTGTTGCAATGTGCAATGTCTATGGTGTGTTGCAATGTCTCCTGGTGTGTTACAATGTCTCCTGGTGTGTTGCAATGTGCAATGTCTATGGTGTGTTGCAATGCATGTTGGTGTGTTGCAATGTATATTGGTGTGTTGCAATGGCTACAGGTGTGTTTCAATGTATATTAGTGTGTTGCAATATCTATGGTGTGTTACAATGTCTCCTGGTGTGTTACAATTTATACTGGTGTGTTGCAATGACTCATGGTGTGTTGCAATGTCTCATGGTGTGTTACAATGTCTCATGGTGTGTTACAATGTATACTGATGTGTTACAATGTCTACTGGTATGTTGCAATGTCTCCTGGTGTGTTGCAATGTCTAGTGGTGTGTTGCAATGTCTCCTGGTGTGCTACAATGTCTACTGGTGTGTTACAATGTCTATGGTGTGTTATAATGTATATGGTGTGTTACAATGTCTCCTGGTGTGTTACAATGTCTCCTGGTGTGTTACAATGTCTATGGTGTGTTGCAATGTCTCCTGGTGTGTTACAATGTCTCCTGGTGTGTTGCAATGTCTATGGTGTGTTACAATGTCTACAGGTGTGTTACAATGTCTACTGGTGTGTTGCAATGTGCAATGTCTCTGGTGTGTTGCAATGTCTCCTGGTGTGTTACAATGTCTCCTGGTGTGTTGCAATGTTTGGTGGTCAATGTTGGTGTGTTCCATGTTGGTGTGTTGCAATGTCTATTGGTGTGTTGCAATGGCTACAGGTGTGTTTCAATGTCTATTGGTGTGTTGCAATGTCTATGGTGTGTTACAATGTATATGGTGTGTTACAATGTCTCCTGGTGTGTTACAATGTCTATGGTGTGTTGCAATGTATATTGGTGTGTTACAATGTCTCCTGGTGTGTTACAATGTCTATGGTGTGCTACAATGTATCCTGGTGTGTTACAATGTCTATGGTGTGTTACAATGTCTCCTGGTGTGTTACAATGTCTCCTGGTGTGTTGCAATGTCTCATGGTGTGTTACAATGTCTCATGGTGTGTTACAATGTCTCCTGGTGTGTTGCAATGTCTCATGGTGTGTTGCAATGTCTCATGGTGTGTTACAATGTCTCATGGTGTGTTACAATGTCTCCTGGTGTGTTACAATGTCTACTGGTGTGTTGCAATGTCTCCTGGTGTGTTACACTGTCTATGGTATGTTGCAATGTCTATGGTGTGTTGCAATGTCTATGGTGTGTTACAATATCTATGGTGTGTTACAATGTCTCCTGGTGTGTTGCAATGTCTATGGTGTGTTACAATATCTATGGTGTGTTACAATGTCTCCTGGTGTGTTACAATGTCTCCTGGTGTGTTACAATGTCTACAGGTGTGTTACAATGTCTATGGTGTGTTACAATGTCTATGGTGTGTTACAATGTCTATGGTGTGTTGCAATGTCTCCTGGTGAGCTACAATGTCTCCTGGTATGTTACAATGTCTCCTGGTTGTTACAATGTCTACGGTGTGTTACAATGTCTCCTGGTGTGTTACAATGTCTCCTGGTGTGTTACAATGTCTACAGGTGTGTTACAATGTCTATGGTGTGTTGCAATGTCTATGGTGTGTTACAATGTCTATGGTGTGTTACAATGTCTATGGTGTGTTACAATGTCTATGGTGTGTTACAATGTCTATGGTGTGTTGCAATGTCTATGGTGTGTTACAATGTCTATGGTGTGTTACAATGTCTATGGTGTGTTGCAATGTCTATGGTGTGTTACAATGTCTATGGTGTGTTACAATGTCTATGGTGTGTTACAATGTCTCCTGGTGTGTTACAATGTCTCCTGGTGTGTTGCAATGTCTCCTGGTGTGTTACAATGTCTATGGTGTGTTACAATGTCTCCTGGTGTGTTACAATGTCTCCTGGTGTGTTACAATGTCTCCTGGTGTGTTGCAATGTCTATGGTGTGTTACAATGTCTATGGTGTGTTACAATGTCTATGGTGTGTTACAATGTCTCCTGGTGTGTTACAATGTCTCCTGGTGTGTTACAATGTCTCCTGGTGTGTTACAATGTCTATGGTGTGTTACAATGTCTCCTGGTGTGTTACAATGTCTCCTGGTGTGTTACAATGTCTCCTGGTGTGTTGCAATGTCTATGGTGTGTTACAATGTCTATGGTGTGTTACAATGTCTCCTGGTGTGCTACAATGTCTCCTGGTGTGTTACAATGTCTCATGGTGTGTTACAATGTCTCCTGGTGTGTTACAATGTCTATGGTGTGTTGCAATGTCTATGGTGTGTTACAATGTCTCCTGGTGTGTTACAATGTCTATGGTGTGTTACAATGTCTCCTGGTGTGTTACAATGTCTCATGGTGTGTTACAATGTCTCCTGGTGTGTTACAATGTCTCCTGGTGTGTTGCAATGTCTCATGGTGTGTTACAATGTCTCATGGTGTGTTACAATGTCTCCTGGTGTGTTGCAATGTCTCATGGTGTGTTGCAATGTCTCATGGTGTGTTACAATGTCTCATGGTGTGTTACAATGTCTCCTGGTGTGTTACAATGTCTACTGGTGTGTTGCAATGTCTCCTGGTGTGTTACACTGTCTATGGTATGTTGCAATGTCTATGGTGTGTTGCAATGTCTATGGTGTGTTACAATATCTATGGTGTGTTACAATGTCTCCTGGTGTGTTGCAATGTCTATGGTGTGTTACAATATCTATGGTGTGTTACAATGTCTCCTGGTGTGTTACAATGTCTCCTGGTGGGTTACAATGTCTACAGGTGTGTTACAATGTCTCCTGGTGTGTTACAATGTCTCCTGGTGTGTTGCAATGTCTATGGTGTGTTACAATATCTATGGTGTGTTACAATGTCTCCTGGTGTGTTACAATGTCTCCTGGTGGGTTACAATGTCTACAGGTGTGTTACAATGTCTCCTGGTGTGTTACAATGTCTCCTGGTGTGTTGCAATGTCTATGGTGTGTTACAATATCTATGGTGTGTTACAATGTCTCCTGGTGTGTTACAATGTCTCCTGGTGGGTTACAATGTCTACAGGTGTGTTACAATGTCTCCTGGTGTGTTACAATGTCTCCTGGTGTGTTGCAATGTCTATGGTGTGTTACAATGTATCTATGGTGTGTTACAATGTCTATGGTGTGTTACAATGTCTCCTGGTGTGTTACAATGTCTCCTGGTGTGTTACAATGTCTCCTGGTGTGTTACAATGTCTATGGTGTGTTACAATGTCTCTGGTGTGTTACAATGTCTCCTGTGTGTTACAATGTCTCCTGGTGTGTTACAATGTCTATGGTGTGTTACAATGTCTATGGTGTGTTACAATGTCTCCTGGTGTGTTACAATGTCTCCTGGTGTGTTACAATGTCTCATGGTGTGTTACAATGTCTCCTGGTGTGTTGCAATGTCTCATGGTGTGTTGCAATGTCTCATGGTGTGTTACAATGTCTCATGGTGTGTTACAATGTCTCCTGGTGTGTTACAATGTCTACTGGTGTGTTGCAATGTCTCCTGGTGTGTTACAATGTCTCTGGTGTGTTGCAATGTCTATGGTGTGTTACAATGTCTATGGTGTGTTACAATGTCTCCTGGTGTGTTACAATGTCTCCTGGTGTGTTACAATGTCTCCTGGTGTGTTACAATGTCTATGGTGTGTTACAATGTCTACAGGTGTGTTACAATGTCTACTGGTGTGTTGCAATGTCAATGTCTTGGTGTGTTGCAATGTCTCCTGGTGTGTTACAATGTCTCCTGGTGTGTTGCAATGTCTATGGTTGTGTTTCAATGTCTATGGTGTGTTGCAATGTCTACGGTGTGTTTCAATGTTATGTGTGTTGCAATGTCTATGGTGTGTTACAATGTCTCTGGTGTGTTACAATGTCTATGGTGTGTTACAATGTATATGGTGTGTTACAATGTCTCCTGGTGTGTTACAATGTCTATGGTGTGTTGCAATGTCTATTGGTGTGTTACAATGTCTCCTGGTGTGTTACAATGTCTATGGTGTGCTACAATGTATCCTGGTGTGTTACAATGTCTATGGTGTGTTACAATGTCTCCTGGTGTGTTACAATGTCTCCTGGTGTGTTGCAATGTCTCATGGTGTGTTACAATGTCTCATGGTGTGTTACAATGTCTCCTGGTGTGTTGCAATGTCTCAGGTGTGTTGCAATGTCTCATGGTGTGTTACAATGTCTCCTGGTGTGTTACAATGTCTATGTGTGTTGCAATGTCTATGGTGTGTTGCAATGTCTATGGTGTGTTACAATGTCTATGGTGTGTTACAATGTCTCCTGGTGTGTTGCAATGTCTATGGTGTGTTACAATGTCTATGGTGTGTTACAATGTCTCCTGGTGTGTTACAATGTCTCCTGGTGTGTTACAATGTCTCCTGGTGTGTTACAATGTCTACAGGTGTGTTACAATGTCTCCTGGTGTGTTACAATGTCTCCTGGTGTGTTACAATGTCTATGGTGTGTTACAATGTCTATGGTGTGTTACAATGTCTATGGTGTGTTACACTGTCTATGGTGTGTTACAATGTCCATGGTGTGTTGCAATGTCTATGGTGTGTTATAATGTCTATGGTGTGTTACAATGTCTATGGTGTGTTGCAATGTTACAATGTCTATGGTGTGTTACAATGTCTATGGTGTGTTACAATGTCTCCTGGTGAGTTACAATGTCTCCTGGTGTGTTGCAATGTCTCCTGGTGTGTTACAATGTCTATGGTGTGTTACAATGTCTCATGGTGTGTTACAATGTCTCCTGGTGTGTTACAATGTCTACTGGTGTGTTGCAATGTCTCCTGGTGTGTTACACTGTCTATGGTATGTTGCAATGTCTATGGTGTGTTGCAATGTCTATGGTGTGTTACAATATCTATGGTGTGTTACAATGTCTACTGGTGTGTTACAATGTCTATGGTGTGTTACAATGTCTATGGTGTGTTACAATGTCTATGGTATGTTGCAATGTCTCCTGGTGAGCTACAATGTCTCCTGGTATGTTACAATGTCTACAGGTGTGTTACAATGTCTCCTGGTGTGTTACAATGTCTCCTGGTGTGTTACAATGTCTATGGTGTGTTACAATGTCTATGGTGTGTTACAATGTCTATGGTGTGTTACAATGTCTATGGTGTGTTACAATGTCCATGGTGTGTTGCAATGTCTATGGTGTGTTACAATGTCTATGGTGTGTTACAATGTCTCCTGGTGTGTTACAATGTCTCCTGGTGTGTTGCAATGTCTCCTGGTGTGTTACAATGTCTATGGTGTGTTACAATGTCTCATGGTGTTTCAATGTTACAATGTCTATGGTGTGTTACAATGTCTATGGTGTGTTACAATGTCTCCTGGTGAGTTACAATGTCTCCTGGTGTGTTGCAATGTCTCCTGGTGTGTTACAATGTCTATGGTGTGTTACAATGTCTCATGGTGTATTACAATGTCTCCTGGTGTGTTACAATGTCTCCTGGTGTGTTGCAATGTCTATGGTGTGTTACAATATCTATGGTGTGTTACAATGTCTCCTGGTGAGTTACAATGTCTCCTGGTGTGTTGCAATGTCTCATGGTGTGTTACAATGTCTCCTGGTGTGTTGCAATGTCTCATGGTGTGTTGCAATGTCTCATGGTGTGTTACAATGTCTCATGGTGTGTTACAATGTATCATGGTGTGTTACAATGTCTACTGGTGTGTTGCAATGTCTCCTGGTGTGTTGCAATGTCTATGGTGTGTTGCAATGTCTCCTGGTGTGCTACAATGTCTACTGGTGTGTTACAATGTCTATGGTGTGGTATAATGTATATGGTGTGTTACAATGTATCCTGGTGTGTTACAATGTCTCCTGGTGTGTTACAATGTCTATGGTGTGTTGCAATGTCTCCTGGTGTGTTACAATGTCTCCTGGTGTGTTGCAATGTCTATGGTGTGTTACAATGTCTACAGGTGTGTTGCAATGTCTACTGGTATGTTGCAATGTGCAATGTCTATGGTGTGTTGCAATGTCTCCTGGTGTGTTACAATGTCTCCTGGTGTGTTGCAATGTGCAATGTCTATGGTGTGTTGCAATGCATGTTGGTGTGTTGCAATGTCTATTGGTGTGTTGCAATGGCTACAGGTGTGTTTCAATGTATATTAGTGTGTTGCAATGTCTATGGTGTGTTACAATGTCTCCTGGTGTGTTACAATGTATATGGTGTGTTACAATGTATATGGTGTGTTACAATGTCTCCTGGTGTGTTACAATGTCTCCTGGTGTGTTACACTGTCTATGGTGTGTTACAATGTCTATGGTGTGTTACAATGTCTATGGTGTGTTACACTGTCTATGGTGTGTTACAATGTCCATGGTGTGTTGCAATGTCTATGGTGTGTTATAATGTCTATGGTGTGTTACAATGTCTATGGTGTGTTGCAATGTTACAATGTCTATGGTGTGTTACAATGTCTATGGTGTGTTACAATGTCTCCTGGTGAGTTACAATGTCTCCTGGTGTGTTGCAATGTCTCCTGGTGTGTTACAATGTCTATGGTGTGTTACAATGTCTCATGGTGTGTTACAATGTCTCCTGGTGTGTTACAATGTCTACTGGTGTGTTGCAATGTCTCCTGGTGTGTTACACTGTCTATGGTATGTTGCAATGTCTATGGTGTGTTGCAATGTCTATGGTGTGTTACAATATATATGGTGTGTTACAATGTCTCCTGGTGTGTTGCAATGTATATGGTGTGTTACAATATCTATGGTGTGTTACAATGTCTCCTGGTGTGTTACAATGTCTCCTGGTGGGCTACAATGTCTACAGGTGAGTTACAATGTCTATGGTGTGTTACAATGTCTATGGTGTGTTACAATGTCTATGGTATGTTGCAATGTCTCCTGGTGAGCTACAATGTCTCCTGGTATGTTACAATGTCTACAGGTGTGTTACAATGTCTCCTGGTGTGTTACAATGTCTCCTGGTGTGTTACAATGTCTATGGTGTGTTACAATGTCTATGGTGTGTTACAATGTCTATGGTGTGTTACACTGTCTATGGTGTGTTACAATGTCCATGGTGTGTTGCAATGTCTATGGTGTGTTATAATGTCTATGGTGTGTTACAATGTCTATGGTGTGTTGCAATGTTACAATGTCTATGGTGTGTTACAATGTCTATGGTGTGTTACAATGTCTCCTGGTGAGTTACAATGTCTCCTGGTGTGTTGCAATGTCTCCTGGTGTGTTACAATGTCTATGGTGTGTTACAATGTCTCATGGTGTATTACAATGTCTCCTGGTGTGTTACAATGTCTCCTGGTGTGTTGCAATGTCTATGGTGTGTTACAATATCTATGGTGTGTTACAATGTCTCCTGGTGAGTTACAATGTCTCCTGGTGTGTTGCAATGTCTCATGGTGTGTTACAATGTCTCCTGGTGTGTTGCAATGTCTCATGGTGTGTTGCAATGTCTCATGGTGTGTTACAATGTCTCATGGTGTGTTACAATGTATCATGGTGTGTTACAATGTCTACTGGTGTGTTGCAATGTCTCCTGGTGTGTTGCAATGTCTAGTGGTGTGTTGCAATGTCTCCTGGTGTGCTACAATGTCTACTGGTGTGTTACAATGTCTATGGTGTGGTATAATGTATATGGTGTGTTACAATGTATCCTGGTGTGTTACAATGTCTCCTGGTGTGTTACAATGTCTATGGTGTGTTGCAATGTCTCCTGGTGTGTTACAATGTCTCCTGGTGTGTTGCAATGTCTATGGTGTGTTACAATGTCTACAGGTGTGTTGCAATGTCTACTGGTATGTTGCAATGTGCAATGTCTATGGTGTGTTGCAATGTCTCCTGGTGTGTTACAATGTCTCCTGGTGTGTTGCAATGTGCAATGTCTATGGTGTGTTGCAATGCATGTTGGTGTGTTGCAATGTCTATTGGTGTGTTGCAATGGCTACAGGTGTGTTTCAATGTATATTAGTGTGTTGCAATGTCTATGGTGTGTTACAATGTCTCCTGGTGTGTTACAATGTATATGGTGTGTTACAATGTATATGGTGTGTTACAATGTCTCCTGGTGTGTTACAATGTCTCTGGTGTGTTACAATGTCTATGGTGTGTTACAATGTCTCTGGTGTGTTACAATGTCTATGGTGTGTTACAATGTCTATGGTGTGTTACAATGTCTCTGGTGTGTTACAATGTCTCTGGTGTGTTACAATGTCTACGGTGTGTTCAATGTTTCTATGGTGTGTTACAATGTCTCTGGTGTGTTACAATGTCTCCTGGTGTGTTACAATGTCTCTATGGTGTGTTACAATGTCTATGGTGTGTTACAATGTCTCATGGTGTGTTACAATGTCTCCTGGTGTGTTACAATGTCTATGGTGTGTTACAATGTCTCATGGTGTGTTACAATGTCTCCTGGTGTGTTACAATGTCTCCTGGTGTGTTGCAATGTCTATGGTGTGTTACAATATCTATGGTGTGTTACAATGTCTCCTGGTGAGTTACAATGTCTCATGGTGTGTTACAATGTCTCATGGTGTGTTACAATGTATCATGGTGTGTTACAATGTCTACTGGTGTGTTGCAATGTCTCCTGGTGTGTTGCAATGTCTAGTGGTGTGTTGCAATGTCTCCTGGTGTGCTGCAATGTCTATGGGTGTTACAATGTCTATGGTGTGGTATAATGTCTATGGTGTGTTGCAATGTGTCCTGGTGTGTTACAATATCTCCTGGTGTGTTGCAATGTCTATGGTGTGTTACAATGTCTACAGGTGTGTTGCAATGTCTACTGGTATGTTGCAATGTGCAATGTCTATGGTGTGTTGCAATGTCTCCTGGTGTGTTACAATGTCTCCTGGTGTGTTGCAATGTCAATGTCTATGGTGTGTTGCAATGCTGTTGGTGTGTTGCAATGTATATTGGTGTGTTGCAATGGCTACAGGTGTGTTTCAATGTATATTGTGTGTTGCAATATCTATGGTGTGTTACAATGTCTCCTGGTGTGTTACAATTTATACTGGTGTGTTGCAATGACTCATGGTGTGTTGCAATGTCTCATGGTGTGTTACAATGTCTCATGGTGTGTTACAATGTATACTGATGTGTTACAATGTCTACTGGTATGTTGCAATGTCTCCTGGTGTGTTGCAATGTCTAGTGGTGTGTTGCAATGTCTCCTGGTGTGCTACAATGTCTACTGGTGTGTTACAATGTCTATGGTGTGTTATAATGTATATGGTGTGTTACAATGTCTCCTGGTGTGTTACAATGTCTCCTGGTGCGTTACAATGTCTATGGTGTGTTGCAATGTCTCCTGGTGTGTTACAATGTCTCCTGGTGTGTTGCAATGTCTATGGTGTGTTACAATGTCTACAGGTGTGTTACAATGTCTACTGGTGTGTTGCAATGTGCAATGTCTCTGGTGTGTTGCAATGTCTCCTGGTGTGTTACAATGTCTCCTGGTGTGTTGCAATGCTTGTTGGTGTGTTGCAATGTCTATTGGTGTGTTGCAATGGCTACAGGTGTGTTTCAATGTCTATTGGTGTGTTGCAATGTCTATGGTGTGTTACAATGTATATGGTGTGTTACAATGTCTCCTGGTGTGTTACAATGTCTATGGTGTGTTGCAATGTATATTGGTGTGTTACAATGTCTCCTGGTGTGTTACAATGTCTATGGTGTGTTACAATGTCTCCTGGTGTGTTACAATGTCTATGGTGTGTTACAATGTCTCCTGGTGTGTTACAATGTCTCCTGGTGTGTTGCAATGTCTCATGGTGTGTTACAATGTCTCATGGTGTGTTACAATGTCTCCTGGTGTGTTGCAATGTCTCATGGTGTGTTGCAATGTCTCATGGTGTGTTACAATGTCTCATGGTGTGTTACAATGTCTCCTGGTGTGTTACAATGTCTACTGGTGTGTTGCAATGTCTCCTGGTGTGTTACACTGTCTATGGTATGTTGCAATGTCTATGGTGTGTTGCAATGTCTATGGTGTGTTACAATATCTATGGTGTGTTACAATGTCTCCTGGTGTGTTGCAATGTCTATGGTGTGTTACAATATCTATGGTGTGTTACAATGTCTCCTGGTGTGTTACAATGTCTCCTGGTGGGTTACAATGTCTACAGGTGTGTTACAATGTCTATGGTGTGTTACAATGTCTATGGTGTGTTACAATGTCTATGGTATGTTGCAATGTCTCCTGGTGAGCTACAATGTCTCCTGGTATGTTACAATGTCTCCTGGTGTGTTACAATGTCTACGGTGTGTTACAATGTCTCCTGGTGTGTTACAATGTCTCCTGGTGTGTTACAATGTCTACAGGTGTGTTACAATGTCTATGGTGTGTTGCAATGTCTATGGTGTGTTACAATGTCTATGGTGTGTTACAATGTCTATGGTGTGTTACAATGTCTATGGTGTGTTACAATGTCTATGGTGTGTTGCAATGTCTATGGTGTGTTACAATGTCTATGGTGTGTTACAATGTCTATGGTGTGTTGCAATGTCTATGGTGTGTTACAATGTCTATGGTGTGTTACAATGTCTATGGTGTGTTACAATGTCTCCTGGTGTGTTACAATGTCTCCTGGTGTGTTGCAATGTCTCCTGGTGTGTTACAATGTCTATGGTGTGTTACAATGTCTCCTGGTGTGTTACAATGTCTCCTGGTGTGTTACAATGTCTCCTGGTGTGTTGCAATGTCTATGGTGTGTTACAATATCTATGGTGTGTTACAATGTCTATGGTGTGTTACAATGTCTCCTGGTGTGTTACAATGTCTCCTGGTGTGTTGCAATGTCTCCTGGTGTGTTACAATGTCTATGGTGTGTTACAATGTCTCCTGGTGTGTTACAATGTCTCCTGGTGTGTTACAATGTCTCCTGGTGTGTTGCAATGTCTATGGTGTGTTACAATATCTATGGTGTGTTACAATGTCTCCTGGTGTGTTACAATGTCTCCTGGTGTGTTACAATGTCTCATGGTGTGTTACAATGTCTCCTGGTGTGTTACAATGTCTATGGTGTGTTACAATGTCTATGGTGTGTTACAATGTCTCCTGGTGTGTTACAATGTCTATGGTGTGTTACAATGTCTCCTGGTGTGTTACAATGTCTATGGTGTGTTACAATGTCTCCTGGTGTGTTACAATGTCTCCTGGTGTGTTGCAATGTCTCATGGTGTGTTACAATGTCTCATGGTGTGTTACAATGTCTCCTGGTGTGTTGCAATGTCTCATGGTGTGTTGCAATGTCTCATGGTGTGTTACAATGTCTCATGGTGTGTTACAATGTCTCCTGGTGTGTTACAATGTCTACTGGTGTGTTGCAATGTCTCCTGGTGTGTTACACTGTCTATGGTATGTTGCAATGTCTATGGTGTGTTGCAATGTCTATGGTGTGTTACAATATCTATGGTGTGTTACAATGTCTCCTGGTGTGTTGCAATGTCTATGGTGTGTTACAATATCTATGGTGTGTTACAATGTCTCCTGGTGTGTTACAATGTCTCCTGGTGGGTTACAATGTCTACAGGTGTGTTACAATGTCTATGGTGTGTTACAATGTCTATGGTGTGTTACAATGTCTATGGTATGTTGCAATGTCTCCTGGTGAGCTACAATGTCTCCTGGTATGTTACAATGTCTACAGGTGTGTTACAATGTCTCCTGGTGTGTTACAATGTCTCCTGGTGTGTTACAATGTCTATGGTGTGTTACAATGTCTATGGTGTGTTACAATGTCTATGGTGTGTTACAATGTCTATGGTGTGTTACAATGTCCATGGTGTGTTGCAATGTCTATGGTGTGTTACAATGTCTATGGTGTGTTACAATGTCTATGGTGTGTTGCAATGTTACAATGTCTATGGTGTGTTACAATGTCTATGGTGTGTTACAATGTCTCCTGGTGAGTTACAATGTCTCCTGGTGTGTTGCAATGTCTCCTGGTGTGTTACAATGTCTATGGTGTGTTACAATGTCTCATGGTGTGTTACAATGTCTCCTGGTGTGTTACAATGTCTCCTGGTGTGTTGCAATGTCTATGGTGTGTTACAATATCTATGGTGTGTTACAATGTCTCCTGGTGTGTTACAATGTCTCCTGGTGTGTTGCAATGTCTCATGGTGTGTTACAATGTCTCCTGGTGTGTTGCAATGTCTCATGGTGTGTTGCAATGTCTCATGGTGTGTTACAATGTCTCATGGTGTGTTACAATGTCTCATGGTGTGTTACAATGTCTACTGGTGTGTTGCAATGTCTCATGGTGTGTTGCAATGTCTCTGGTGTGTCAATGTCTATGGTGTTACAATGTCTATGGTGTGTTACAATGTCTATGGTGTGTTGCAATGTCTCCTGGTGTGTTACAATGTCTCCTGGTGTGTTGCAATGTCTATGGTGTGTTACAATGTCTACAGGTGTGTTGCAATGTCTACTGGTATGTTGCAATGTGCAATGTCTATGGTGTGTTGCAATGTCTCCTGGTGTGTTACAATGTCTCCTGGTGTGTTGCAATGTGCAATGTCTATGGTGTGTTGCAATGCATGTTGGTGTGTTGCAATGTCTATTGGTGTGTTGCAATGGCTACAGGTGTGTTTCAATGTATATTAGTGTGTTGCAATGTCCATGGTGTGTTACAATGTCTCCTGGTGTGTTACAATGTATATGGTGTGTTACAATGTATATGGTGTGTTACAATGTCTCCTGGTGTGTTACAATGTCTATGGTGTGTTGCAATGTATATTGGTGTGTTACAATGTCTCCTGGTGTGTTACAATGTCTATGGTGTGCTACAATGTATCCTGGTGTGTTACAATGTCTATGGTGTGTTACAATGTCTCCTGGTGTGTTACAATGTCTCCTGGTGTGTTGCAATGTCTCATGGTGTGTTACAATGTCTCATGGTGTGTTACAATGTCTCCTGGTGTGTTGCAATGTCTCATGGTGTGTTGCAATGTCTCATGGTGTGTTACAATGTCTCATGGTGTGTTACAATGTCTCCTGGTGTGTTACAATGTCTACTGGTGTGTTGCAATGTCTCCTGGTGTGTTACACTGTCTATGGTATGTTGCAATGTCTATGGTGTGTTGCAATGTCTATGGTGTGTTACAATATCTATGGTGTGTTACAATGTCTCCTGGTGTGTTGCAATGTCTATGGTGTGTTACAATATCTATGGTGTGTTACAATGTCTCCTGGTGTGTTACAATGTCTCCTGGTGGGTTACAATGTCTACAGGTGTGTTACAATGTCTCCTGGTGTGTTACAATGTCTATGGTGTGTTACAATGTCTATGGTGTGTTACAATGTCTATGGTGTGTTACAATGTCTCCTGGTGTGTTACAATGTCTCCTGGTGTGTTACAATGTCTACGGTGTGTTACAATGTCTCCTGGTGTGTTACAATGTCTCCTGGTGTGTTACAATGTCTATGGTGTGTTACAATGTCTATGGTGTGTTACAATGTCTCCTGGTGTGTTACAATGTCTCCTGGTGTGTTACAATGTCTACAGGTGTGTTACAATGTCTCTGGTGTGTTACAATGTCTCTGGTGTGTTACAATGTCTATGGTGTGTTACAATGTCTATGGTGTGTTACAATGTCTATGGTGTGTTACAATGTCTCCTGGTGTGTTACAATGTCTCCTGGTGTGTTGCAATGTCTCCTGGTGTGTTACAATGTCTATGGTGTGTTACAATGTCTCATGGTGTGTTACAATGTCTCCTGGTGTGTTACAATGTCTACTGGTGTGTTGCAATGTCTCCTGGTGTGTTACACTGTCTATGGTATGTTGCAATGTCTATGGTGTGTTGCAATGTCTATGGTGTGTTACAATATCTATGGTGTGTTACAATGTCTACTGGTGTGTTACAATGTCTATGGTGTGTTACAATGTCTATGGTGTGTTACAATGTCTATGGTATGTTGCAATGTCTCCTGGTGAGCTACAATGTCTCCTGGTATGTTACAATGTCTACAGGTGTGTTACAATGTCTCCTGGTGTGTTACAATGTCTCCTGGTGTGTTACAATGTCTATGGTGTGTTACAATGTCTATGGTGTGTTACAATGTCTATGGTGTGTTACAATGTCTATGGTGTGTTACAATGTCCATGGTGTGTTGCAATGTCTATGGTGTGTTACAATGTCTATGGTGTGTTACAATGTCTCTGGTGTGTTACAATGTCTCTGGTGTGTTGCAATGTCTCTGGTGTGTTACAATGTCTATGGTGTGTTACAATGTCTATGGTGTTTCAATGTTACAATGTCTATGGTGTGTTACAATGTCTATGGTGTGTTACAATGTCTCCTGGTGAGTTACAATGTCTCCTGGTGTGTTGCAATGTCTCCTGGTGTGTTACAATGTCTATGGTGTGTTACAATGTCTCATGGTGTATTACAATGTCTCCTGGTGTGTTACAATGTCTCCTGGTGTGTTGCAATGTCTATGGTGTGTTACAATATCTATGGTGTGTTACAATGTCTCCTGGTGAGTTACAATGTCTCCTGGTGTGTTGCAATGTCTCATGGTGTGTTACAATGTCTCCTGGTGTGTTGCAATGTCTCATGGTGTGTTGCAATGTCTCATGGTGTGTTACAATGTCTCATGGTGTGTTACAATGTATCATGGTGTGTTACAATGTCTACTGGTGTGTTGCAATGTCTCCTGGTGTGTTGCAATGTCTAGTGGTGTGTTGCAATGTCTCCTGGTGTGCTACAATGTCTACTGGTGTGTTACAATGTCTATGGTGTGGTATAATGTATATGGTGTGTTACAATGTATCCTGGTGTGTTACAATGTCTCCTGGTGTGTTACAATGTCTATGGTGTGTTGCAATGTCTCCTGGTGTGTTACAATGTCTCCTGGTGTGTTGCAATGTCTATGGTGTGTTACAATGTCTACAGGTGTGTTGCAATGTCTACTGGTATGTTGCAATGTGCAATGTCTATGGTGTGTTGCAATGTCTCCTGGTGTGTTACAATGTCTCCTGGTGTGTTGCAATGTGCAATGTCTATGGTGTGTTGCAATGCATGTTGGTGTGTTGCAATGTCTATTGGTGTGTTGCAATGGCTACAGGTGTGTTTCAATGTATATTAGTGTGTTGCAATGTCTATGGTGTGTTACAATGTCTCCTGGTGTGTTACAATGTATATGGTGTGTTACAATGTATATGGTGTGTTACAATGTCTCCTGGTGTGTTACAATGTCTCCTGGTGTGTTACAATGTCTATGGTGTGTTACAATGTCTATGGTGTGTTACAATGTCTATGGTGTGTTACAATGTCTATGGTGTGTTACAATGTCCATGGTGTGTTGCAATGTCTATGGTGTGTTACAATGTCTATGGTGTGTTACAATGTCTCTGGTGTGTTGCAATGTCTCATGGTGTGTTACAATGTCTATGGTGTGTTACAATGTCTCCTGGTGTTACAATGTCTCCTGTGTGTTGCAATGTCTCATGGTGTGTTGCAATGTCTCATGGTGTGTTACAATGTCTCATGGTGTGTTACAATGTCTCCTGGTGTGTTACAATGTCTACTGGTGTGTTGCAATGTCTCCTGGTGTGTTACACTGTCTATGGTATGTTGCAATGTCTATGGTGTGTTGCAATGTCTATGGTGTGTTACAATATCTATGGTGTGTTACAATGTCTCCTGGTGTGTTGCAATGTCTATGGTGTGTTACAATATCTATGGTGTGTTACAATGTCTCCTGGTGTGTTACAATGTCTCCTGGTGGGCTACAATGTCTACAGGTGTGTTACAATGTCTATGGTGTGTTACAATGTCTATGGTGTGTTACAATGTCTATGGTATGTTGCAATGTCTCCTGGTGAGCTACAATGTCTCCTGGTATGTTACAATGTCTACAGGTGTGTTACAATGTCTCCTGGTGTGTTACAATGTCTCCTGGTGTGTTACAATGTCTATGGTGTGTTACAATGTCTATGGTGTGTTACAATGTCTATGGTGTGTTACAATGTCTATGGTGTGTTACAATGTCTATGGTGTGTTGCAATGTCTATGGTGTGTTACAATGTCTATGGTGTGTTACAATGTCTATGGTGTGTTGCAATGTTACAATGTCTATGGTGTGTTACAATGTCTATGGTGTGTTACAATGTCTATGGTGTGTTACAATGTCTCCTGGTGTGTTACAATGTCTCCTGGTGTGTTACAATGTCTATGGTGTGTTACAATGTCTCCTGGTGTGTTACAATGTCTCCTGGTGTGTTACAATGTCTCCTGGTGTGTTGCAATGTCTATGGTGTGTTACAATATCTATGGTGTGTTACAATGTCTCCTGGTGTGTTACAATGTCTCCTGGTGTGTTGCAATGTCTCATGGTGTGTTACAATGTCTCATGGTGTGTTACAATGTCTCCTGGTGTGTTGCAATGTCTCATGGTGTGTTGCAATGTCTCATGGTGTGTTACAATGTCTCATGGTGTGTTACAATGTATCCTGGTGTGCTACAATGTCTACTGGTGTGTTGCAATGTCTACTGGTGTGCTACAATGTCTCCTGGTGTGTTACAATATCTATGGTGTGTTATAATGTATATGGTGTGTTACAATGTCTCCTGGTGTGTTACAATGTCTCCTGGTGTGTTACAATGTCTATGGTGTGTTGCAATGTCTCCCGGTGTGTTACAATGTGTCCTGGTGTGTTGCAATGTCTATGGTGTGTTACAATGTCTACAGGTGTGTTACAATGTCTACTGGTGTGTTGCAATGTGCAATGTCTATGGTATGTTGCAATGTCTCCTGGTGTGTTACAATGTCTCCTGGTGTGTTGCAATGTGCAATGTCTATGGTGTGTTGCAATGTCTACAGGTATGTTGCAATGCATGTTGGTGTGTTGCAATGTATATTGGTGTGTTGCAATGGCTACAGGTGTGTTTCAATGTCTATTGGTGTGTTGCAATGTCTATGGTGTGTTACAATGTCTCCTGGTGTGTTACAATGTATATGGTGTGTTACAATGTATATGGTGTGTTACAATGTCTCCTGGTGTGTTACAATGTCTCCTGGTGTGTTACAATGTCTATGGTGTGTTGCAATGTCTCCTGGTGTGTTACAATGTCTCCTGGTGTGTTGCAATGTCTATGGTGTGATACAATGTCTACAGGTGTGTTACAATGTCTACTGGTGTGTTGCAATGTGCAATGTCTATGGTGTGTTGCAATGTCTATAGGTGTGTTACAATGTCTACTGGTGTGTTGCAATGTGCAATGTCTATGGTGTGTTGCAATGTCTCCTGGTGTGTTACAATGTCTCCTGGTGTGTTGCAATGTGCAATGTATATGGTGTGTTGCAATGTCTACTGGTGTGTTGCAATGTCTACAGGTGTGTTGCAATGCATGTTGGTGTGTTGCAATGTATATTGGTGTGTTGCAATGTGCAATGTCTATGGTATGTTGCAATGTCTACTGGTGTGTTGCAATGTCTACAGGTGTGTTGCAATGCATGTTGGTATGTTGCAATGTATCCTGGTGTGTTGCAATGTGCAATGTATATGGTGTGTTGCAATGTATACTGGTATGTTGCAATGTCTACAGGTATGTTGCAATGCATGTTGGTGTGTTGCAATGTCTATTGGTGTGTTGCAATGTCTACAGGTGTGTTACAATGTCTATTGGTGTGTTGCAATGTCTCCTGGTGTGTTACAATGCGCAATGTCTATGGTGTGTTACAATGTCTCCTGGTGTGTTGCAATGTGAAATGTCTATGGTGTGTTACAATGTCTATGGTGTGTTACAATGTCTCCTGGTGTGTTGCAATGTGCAATGTCTATGGTGTGTTACAATGTCTATGGTGTGTTACAATGTCTCCTGGTGTGTTGCAATGTGCAATGTCTATGGTGTGTTACAATGTCTATGGTGTGTTACAATGTCTATGGTGTGTTACACTGTCTCCTGGTGTGTTGCAATGTCTCCTGGTGTGTTGCAATGTGCAATGTCTATGTTGTGTTACAATGTCTATAGTGTGTTACAATGTCTATGGTGTGTTACAATGTCTCCTGGTGTGTTACAATGTCTATGGTGTGTTGCAATGTATATTGGTGTGTTACAATGTCTCCTGGTGTGTTACAATGTCTCCTGGTGTGTTGCACTGTCTCCTGGTGTGTTGCAATGTCTATGGTTTGTTACAATGTCTCCTGGTGTGTTACAATGTGCAATGTCTATTGTGTGTTACAATGTCTCCTGTTGTGTTACAATGTCTCCTGGTGTATTACTATGTTACAATGTCTCATGGTGTGTTACAATGTCTATGGTGTGTTACAATGTCTCCTGGTGTGTTACAATGTCTCCTGGTGTGTTACAATGTCTACTGGTGTGTTGCAATGTCTCCTGGTGTGTTACAATGTCTCCTGGTGTGTTACAATGTCTCCTGGTGTGTTGCAATGTTGCCTGGTGTGTTGCAATGTCTCCTGGTGTGTTACAATGTCTCCTGGTGTGTTGCAATGTCGCCTGGTGTGTTGCAATGTCTATGGTGTGTTATAATGTCTATGGTGTATTGCAATGTCTCCTGGTGTGTTACAATGTCTCCTGGTGTGTTGCAATGTCTCCTGGTATGTTGCAATGTCTCCTGGTGTGTTGCAATGTCTCCTGGTTTGTTGCAATGTCGCCTGGTGTGTTGCAATGTCGCCTGGTGTGTTGCAATGTCTCCTGGTGTGTTACAATGTCTATGGTGTGTTGCAATGTCTCCTGGTGTGTTACAATGTCTCCTGGTGTGTTGCAATGTTGCATGGTGTGTTGCAATGTCTCCTGGTGTGTTGCAATGTCTATGGTGTGTTGCAATGTCTCCTGGTGTGTTGCAATGTCTACAGGTGTGTTGCAATGTCTATGGTGTGTTACAATGTACAATGTCTATGGTGTGTTACAATGTCTCCTGGTATGTTACAATGTCTATGGTATGTTGCAATGTCTCCTGGTATGTTGCAATGTCTCCTGGTATGTTACAATGTCTATGGTGTGTTACAATGTCTCCTGGTGTATTACAATGTCTCCTGGTATGTTACAATGTCTCCTGGTATGTTGCAATGTCTCCTGGTATGTTGCAATGTCTCCTGGTTTGTTGCAATGTCTATGGTGTGTTACAATGTCTCCTGGTGTGTTACAATGTCTATGGTGTGTTACAATGTCTCCTGGTGTGTTATAATGTCTCCTGGTGTATTACAATGTCTCCTGGTGTGCTACAATGTCTCCTGGTATGTTACAATGTCTATGGTGTGTTGCAATGTCTCCTGGTATGTTACAATGTCTATGGTGTGTTACAATGTCTATGGTGTGTTACAATGTCTACAGGTGTATTACAATGTCTCCTGGTATGTTGCAATTTCTATGGTGTGTTGCAATGTGCAATGTCTATGGTGTGTTACAATGTCTCCTGGTATGTTACAATGTCTATGGTGTGTTACAATGTCTCCTGGTGTGTTACAATGTCTCCTGGTATGTTGCAATGTCTCCTGGTATGTTACAATGTCTATGGTGTGTTGCAATGTCTATGGTGTGTTGCAATGTGCAATGTATATGGTGTCTTACAATGTCTCCTTGTGTGTAACAATGTCTACTGGTGTGTTGCAATGTCTACTGGTGTGTTGCAATGTCTACTGGTGTGTTGCAATGTCTACAGGTGTGTTGCAATGTCTACAGGTGTGTTGCAATGTCTACAGGTGTGTTGCAACATCTAAAGCTGTAAGATTTAACAACTATCTACAAACATTGTATGACGAGCATTTCTTACATGAATTGAGAAAGTCATCCACCATGCTATAGTGATTGCTAACGGTTATCAATGGTGTTTTCTGTCCTCGCTTGGCTACATATTTTAGGAAGGCTTCCTTCCGGTGCACAATGGGTTTGTTAAGACAACCTACAACACAATAACAGAATCTATTTAGTATTAAAACATGATTAAAACACGAAAACATTTTAAATAGACATACCGGTATTAGATTTTATAATTAAGCTATACATGCATTTATGTAGAAATTCAATACAGGGCCAAGGAGTGCTACATGGCATTCAATTTATCGAACTTATTTTAGAGTCTTATTAACAAGTTAATTCTTGTCATAAAGTACATGTATATTGAAAATGTCGACACATCAAGTGGATGTTGATGAAATGTGTTTATTTCTGTGTCCAGCGGCACTATCCCGCCAAAGCTCCCACACAACCACAGACAACCATGAAACAACGTAAATTGTTGCTTCTTTGATTGATACAAGCAATTTAAAAAAGTAACATCTTGTACATGCCCAGGTAACAAACATATCATGTTATGACCACTTTAACATACAAATAAACCTGTGTTAGCGGTCACCTCTATTAAGCAGCCAGTTTACAGATTCCATGTTTTAGTATATATTTGACCTGTATTAAACAGCCACCTGTGCTATGCAGCCACTATCTGTGATTCCCTTGGCTGGCTGCTTAATAATGGTTTGACTGTACTTACAAACGATGGAACCGGATATTAGAATAAATCAGTAGAAGAGAGTTTACATTGTGCTTTCCCCTTTTATTATGGTTACAAACGAGTTAGAGGTACATTAAGCAAGTCATAGAGGTACTACCTGTATAAGCAAGTCATAGAGGTACTACCTGTATAAGCAAGTCATAGAAGTACTACCTGTATAAGCAAGTCATAGAGGTACTACATGTATAAGCAAGTCATAGAGGTACTACCTGTATAAGCAAGTCATAGAGGTACTACCTGTATAAGCAAGTCATAGAGGTACTACATGTATACGCAAGTCATAGAGGTGCTACCTGTATACGCAAGTCATAGAGGTACTACATGTATAAGCAAGACATAGAGGTACTACATGTATAAGCAAGACATAGAGGTACTACATGTATAAGCAAGTCATAGAGGTACTACATGTATAAGCAAGACATAGAGGTACTACATGTATAAGCAAGACATAGAGGTACTACATGTATAAGCAAGTCATAGAGGTACAATAAGCAAGTCATAGAGGTACTACTTGTATAAGCAAGTCATAGAGGTACTACATGTATAAGCAAGTCATAGAGGTACAATAAGCAAGTCATAGAGGTACAATAAGCAAGTCATAGAGGTACAATAAGCAAGTCATAGAGGTACTACATGTATAAGCAAGTCATAGAGGTACAATAAGCAAGTCATAGAGGTACAATAAGCAAGTCATAGAGGTACTACTTGTATAAGCAAGTCATAGAGGTACTACATGTATAAGCAAGTCATAGAGGTACAATAAGCAAGTCATAGAGGTACAATAAGCAAGTCATAGAGGTACTACATGTATAAGCAAGTCATAGAGGTACTACCTGTATAAGCAAGTCATAGAGGTACAATAAGCAAGTCATAGAGGTACTACATGTATAAGCAAGTCATAGAGGTACTACCTGTATACGCAAGTCATAGAGGTACTACATGTATAAGCAAGTCATAGAGGTACTACATGTATATGCAAGTCATAGAGGTACTACCTGTATAAGCAAGTCATAGAGGTACTACATGTATACGCAAGTCATAGAGGTACTACATGTATACGCAAGTCATAGAGGTACTACATGTATAAGCAAGTCATAGAGGTACGCCATGTATAAGCAAGTCATAGAGGTACTACATGTATACGCAAGTCATAGAGGTACTACCTGTATAAGCAAGTCATAGAGGTACTACATGTATAAGCAAGTCATAGAGGTGCTACCGGTATAAGCAAGTCATAGAGGTACTACATGTATAAGCAAGTCATAGAGGTACTACATGTATATGCAAGTCATAGAGGTACTACATGTATAAGCAAGTCATAGAGGTACTACATGTATACGCAAGTCATAGAGGTACTACATGTATAAGCAAGTCATAGAGGTACTACATGTATAAGCAAGTCATAGAGGTACAATAAGCAAGTCATAGAGGTACTACATGTATAAGCAAGTCATAGAGGTACTACATGTATACGCAAGTCATAGAGGTACTACATGTATAAGCATGTCATAGAGGTACTACCTGTATAAGCAAGTCATAGAGGTACTACATGTATAAGCAAGTCATAGAGGTAATACATGTATAAGCAAGTCATAGAGGTACTACACGTATAAGCATGTCATAGAGGTACTACCTGTATAAGCAAGTCATAGAGGTACTACATGTACAAGCAAGTCATAGAGGTACTACATGTATAAGCAAGTCATAGAGGTACTACATGTATAAGCAAGTCATAGAGGTACTACATGTATAAGCAAGTCATAGAGGTACTACATGTATAAGCAAGTCATAGAGGTACTACATGTATAAGCAAGTCATAGAGGTACTACCTGTATAAGCAAGTCATAGAGGTACTACATGTATAAGCATGTCATAGAGGTACTACATGTATAAGCAAGTCATAGAGGTACTACATGTATAAGCAAGTCATAGAGGTACAATAAGCAAGTCATAGAGGTACAACATGTATAAGCAAGTCATAGAGGTACTACATGTATAAGCAAGTCATAGAGGTACTACCTGTATAAGCAAGTCATAGAGGTACGCCATGTATAAGCAAGTCATAGAGGTACTACATGTATACGCAAGTCATAGAGGTACTACATGTATAAGCAAGTCATAGAGGTACTACATGTATAAGCAAGTCATAGAGGTACTACATGTATAAGCAAGTCATAGAGGTACTACATGTATAAGCAAGTCATAGAGGTACTACCTGTATAAGCAAGTCATAGAGGTACTACCTGTATAAGCAAGTCATAGAGGTACTACATGTTTAAGCAAGTCATAGAGGTACTACATGTATAAGCAAGTCATAGAGGTACTACATGTTTAAGCAAGTCATAGAGGTACTACATGTATAAGCAAGTCATAGAGGTACGCCATGTATAAGCAAGTCATAGAGGTACTACATGTATACGCAAGTCATAGAGGTACAATAAGCAAGTCATAGAGGTACTACCTGTATAAGCAAGTCATAGAGGTACAATAAGCAAGTCATAGAGGTACTACCTGTATAAGCAAGTCATAGAGGTACTACATGTATACGCAAGTCATAGAGGTACTACATGTATAAGCATGTCATAGAGGTACTACATGTATAAGCAAGTCATAGAGGTACTACATGTATAAGCAAGTCATAGAGGTACAATAAGCAAGTCATAGACGTACTACATGTATAAGCAAGTCATAGAGGTACTACATGTATATGCAAGTCATAGAGGTACTACATGTATAAGCATGTCATAGAGGTACTACCTGTATAAGCAAGTCATAGAGGTACTACATGTATAAGCAAGTCATAGAGGTAATACATGTATAAGCAAGTCATAGAGGTACTACATGTATAAGCATGTCATAGAGGTACTACATGTATAAGCAAGTCATAGAGGTACGCCATGTATAAGCAAGTCATAGAGGTACTACATGTATACGCAAGTCATAGAGGTACTACATGTATAAGCAAGTCATAGAGGTACTACATGTATAAGCAAGTCATAGAGGTACTACATGTATAAGCAAGTCATAGAGGTACTACATGTATATGCAAGTCATAGAGGTACTACATGTATAAGCAAGTCATAGAGGTACTATATGTATAAGCAAGTCATAGAGGTACTACATGTATACGCAAGTCATAGAGGTACTACATGTATAAGCAAGTCATAGAGGTACTACATGTATAAGCAAGTCATAGAGGTACAATAAGCAAGTCATAGAGGTACTACATGTATAAGCAAGTCATAGAGGTACTACATGTATAAGCAAGTCATAGAGGTACTACCGGCATAATCAAGTCATAGAGGTACTACATGTATAAGCAAGTCATAGAGGTACTACATGTATAAGCAAGTCATAGAGGTACTACCTGTATAAGCAAGTCATAGAGGTACTACCGGCATAAGCAAGTCATAGAGGTACTACCTGTATAAGCAAGTCATAGAGGTACTACATGTATAAGCAAGTCATAGAGGTACTACATGTATAAGCAAGTCATAGAGGTACTACATGTTTAAGCAAGTCATAGAGGTACTACATGTATAAGCAAGTCATAGAGGTACGCCATATATAAGCAAGTCATAGAGGTACGCCATGTATAAGCAAGTCATAGAGGTACTACATGTATACGCAAGTCATAGAGGTACTACCTGTATAAGCAAGTCATAGAGGTACTACATGTATAAGCAAGTCATAGAGGTACTACATGTATAAGCAAGTCATAGAGGTACTACATGTATAAGCAAGTCATAGAGGTACTACCTGTATAAGCAAGTCATAGAGGTACTACCTGTATAAGCAAGTCATAGAGGTACTACCGGCATAAGCAAGTCATAGAGGTACTACCTGTATAAGCAAGTCATAGAGGTACTACATGTATAAGCAAGTCATAGAGGTACTACATGTATAAGCAAGTCATAGAGGTACTACATGTTTAAGCAAGTCATAGAGGTACTACATGTATAAGCAAGTCATAGAGGTACGCCATGTATAAGCAAGTCATAGAGTTACTACATGTATAAGCATGTCATAGAGGTACTACATGTATACGCAAGTCATAGAGGTACTACATGTATAAGCAAGTCATAGAGGTACTACATGTATAAGCAAGTCATAGAGATACTACATGTATAAGCAAGTCATAGAGGTACTACATGTATACGCAAGTCATAGAGGTACAATAAGCAAGTCATAGAGGTACTACCTGTATAAGCAAGTCATAGAGGTACAATAAGCAAGTCATAGAGGTACTACCTGTATAAGCAAGTCATAGAGGTACTACATGTATACGCAAGTCATAGAGGTACTACATGTATAAGCATGTCATAGAGGTACTACATGTATAAGCAAGTCATAGAGGTACTACATGTATAAGCAAGTCATAGAGGTACAATAAGCAAGTCATAGACGTACTACATGTATAAGCAAGTCATAGAGGTACTACATGTATATGCAAGTCATAGAGGTACTACATGTATAAGCATGTCATAGAGGTACTACCTGTATAAGCAAGTCATAGAGGTACTACATGTATAAGCAAGTCATAGAGGTAATACATGTATAAGCAAGTCATAGAGGTACTACATGTATAAGCATGTCATAGAGGTACTACATGTATAAGCAAGTCATAGAGGTACTACATGTATAAGCAAGTCATAGAGGTACTAAATGCATACGCAAGTCATAGAGGTACTACATGTATAAGCAAGTCATAGAGGTACAATAAGCAAGTCATAGAGGTACTACATGTATAAGCAAGTCATAGAGGTACAATAAGCAAGTCATAGAGGTACTAAATGTATAAGCAAGTCATAGAGGTATTACATGTATAAGCAAGTCATAGAGGTACTACATGTATAAGCAAGTCATAGAGGTACTACATGTATAAGCAAGTCATAGAGGTACTACATGTATAAGCAAGTCATAGAGGTACAATAAGCAAGTCATAGAGGTACTACATGTATAAGCAAGTCATAGAGGTACTACATGTATACGCAAGTCATAGAGGTACTACATGTATAAGCATGTCATAGAGGTACTACCTGTATAAGCAAGTCATAGAGGTACTACATGTATAAGCAAGTCATAGAGGTAATACATGTATAAGCAAGTCATAGAGGTACTACACGTATAAGCATGTCATAGAGGTACTACCTGTATAAGCAAGTCATAGAGGTACTACATGTATAAGCAAGTCATAGAGGTACTACATGTATATGCAAGTCATAGAGGTACTACATGTATAAGCAAGTCATAGAGGTACTACATGTATACGCAAGTCATAGAGGTACTACATGTATAAGCAAGTCATAGAGGTACTACATGTATAAGCAAGTCATAGAGGTACAATAAGCAAGTCATAGAGGTACTACATGTATAAGCAAGTCATAGAGGTACTACATGTATACGCAAGTCATAGAGGTACTACATGTATAAGCATGTCATAGAGGTACTACCTGTATAAGCAAGTCATAGAGGTACTACATGTATAAGCAAGTCATAGAGGTAATACATGTATAAGCAAGTCATAGAGGTACTACACGTATAAGCATGTCATAGAGGTACTACCTGTATAAGCAAGTCATAGAGGTACTACATGTACAAGCAAGTCATAGAGGTACTACATGTATAAGCAAGTCATAGAGGTACTACATGTATAAGCAAGTCATAGAGGTACTACATGTATAAGCAAGTCATAGAGGTACTACATGTATAAGCAAGTCATAGAGGTACTACCTGTATAAGCAAGTCATAGAGGTACTACATGTATAAGCAAGTCATAGAGGTACTACCTGTATAAGCAAGTCATAGAGGTACTACCTGTATAAGCAAGTCATAGAGGTACTACCTGTATAAGCAAGTCATAGAGGTACTACCTGTATAAGCAAGTCATAGAGGTACTACATGTATAAGCAAGTCATAGAGGTACGCCATGTATAAGCAAGTCATAGAGGTACTACATGTATACGCAAGTCATAGAGGTACAATAAGCAAGTCATAGAGGTACTACCTGTATAAGCAAGTCATAGAGGTACAATAAGCAAGTCATAGAGGTACTACCTGTATAAGCAAGTCATAGAGGTACTACATGTATACGCAAGTCATAGAGGTACTACATGTATAAGCATGTCATAGAGGTACTACATGTATAAGCAAGTCATAGAGGTACTACATGTATAAGCAAGTCATAGAGGTACAATAAGCAAGTCATAGACGTACTACATGTATAAGCAAGTCATAGAGGTACTACATGTATATGCAAGTCATAGAGGTACTACATGTATAAGCAAGTCATAGAGGTAATACATGTATAAGCAAGTCATAGAGGTACTACATGTATAAGCATGTCATAGAGGTACTACATGTATAAGCAAGTCATAGAGGTACTACATGTATAAGCAAGTCATAGAGGTACTAAATGCATACGCAAGTCATAGAGGTACTACATGTATAAGCAAGTCATAGAGGTACAATAAGCAAGTCATAGAGGTACTACATGTATAAGCAAGTCATAGAGGTACAATAAGCAAGTCATAGAGGTACTAAATGTATAAGCAAGTCATAGAGGTATTACATGTATAAGCAAGTCATAGAGGTACTACATGTATAAGCAAGTCATAGAGGTACTACATGTATAAGCAAGTCATAGAGGTACTACATGTATAAGCAAGTCATAGAGGTACGCCATGTATAAGCAAGTCATAGAGGTACTACATGTATACGCAAGTCATAGAGGTACTACATGTATAAGCAAGTCATAGAGGTACTACATGTATAAGCAAGTCATAGAGGTACTACATGTATATGCAAGTCATAGAGGTACTACATGTATAAGCAAGTCATAGAGGTACTACATGTATAAGCAAGTCATAGAGGTATTACCGGTATAAGCAAGTCATAGAGGTGCTACCGGTATAAGCAAGTCATAGAGGTACTACATGTATAAGCAAGTCATAGAGGTACTACATGTATATGCAAGTCATAGAGGTACTACATGTATAAGCAAGTCATAGAGGTACTACATGTATATGCAAGTCATAGAGGTACTACATGTATAAGCAAGTCATAGAGGTACTACATGTATAAGCAAGTCATAGAGGTATTACCGGTATAAGCAAGTCATAGAGGTGCTACATGTATAAGCAAGTCATAGAGGTACTACATGTATAAGCAAGTCATAGAGGTACTACATGTATATGCAAGTCATAGAGGTACTACATGTATAAGCAAGTCATAGAGGTACTACATGTATAAGCAAGTCATAGAGGTAATACATGTATAAGCAAGTCATAGAGGTACTACACGTATAAGCATGTCATAGAGGTACTACCTGTATAAGCAAGTCATAGAGGTACTACATGTACAAGCAAGTCATAGAGGTACTACATGTATAAGCAAGTCATAGAGGTACTACATGTATAAGCAAGTCATAGAGGTACTACATGTATAAGCAAGTCATAGAGGTACTACATGTATAAGCAAGTCATAGAGGTACTACCTGTATAAGCAAGTCATAGAGGTACTACATGTATAAGCATGTCATAGAGGTACTACATGTATAAGCAAGTCATAGAGGTACTACATGTATAAGCAAGTCATAGAGGTACAATAAGCAAGTCATAGAGGTACAACATGTATAAGCAAGTCATAGAGGTACTACATGTATAAGCAAGTCATAGAGGTACTACCTGTATAAGCAAGTCATAGAGGTACTACCTGTATAAGCAAGTCATAGAGGTACTACCTGTATAAGCAAGTCATAGAGGTACTACATGTATAAGCAAGTCATAGAGGTACGCCATGTATAAGCAAGTCATAGAGGTACTACATGTATAAGCAAGTCATAGAGGTACTACATGTATACGCAAGTCATAGAGGTACTACATGTATAAGCATGTCATAGAGGTACTACCTGTATAAGCAAGTCATAGAGGTACTACATGTATAAGCAAGTCATAGAGGTAATACATGTATAAGCAAGTCATAGAGGTACTACACGTATAAGCATGTCATAGAGGTACTACCTGTATAAGCAAGTCATAGAGGTACTACATGTACAAGCAAGTCATAGAGGTACTACATGTATAAGCAAGTCATAGAGGTACTACATGTATAAGCAAGTCATAGAGGTACTACATGTATAAGCAAGTCATAGAGGTACTACATGTATAAGCAAGTCATAGAGGTACTACCTGTATAAGCAAGTCATAGAGGTACTACATGTATAAGCATGTCATAGAGGTACTACATGTATAAGCAAGTCATAGAGGTACTACATGTATAAGCAAGTCATAGAGGTACTACATGTATATGCAAGTCATAGAGGTACTACATGTATAAGCATGTCATAGAGGTACTACCTGTATAAGCAAGTCATAGAGGTACTACATGTATAAGCAAGTCATAGAGGTAATACATGTATAAGCAAGTCATAGAGGTACTACATGTATAAGCATGTCATAGAGGTACTACATGTATAAGCAAGTCATAGAGGTACTACATGTATAAGCAAGTCATAGAGGTACTAAATGCATACGCAAGTCATAGAGGTACTACATGTATAAGCAAGTCATAGAGGTACAATAAGCAAGTCATAGAGGTACTACATGTATAAGCAAGTCATAGAGGTACAATAAGCAAGTCATAGAGGTACTAAATGTATAAGCAAGTCATAGAGGTATTACATGTATAAGCAAGTCATAGAGGTACTACATGTATAAGCAAGTCATAGAGGTACTACATGTATAAGCAAGTCATAGAGGTACTACATGTATAAGCAAGTCATAGAGGTACAATAAGCAAGTCATAGAGGTACTACATGTATAAGCAAGTCATAGAGGTACTACATGTATACGCAAGTCATAGAGGTACTACATGTATAAGCATGTCATAGAGGTACTACCTGTATAAGCAAGTCATAGAGGTACTACATGTATAAGCAAGTCATAGAGGTAATACATGTATAAGCAAGTCATAGAGGTACTACACGTATAAGCATGTCATAGAGGTACTACCTGTATAAGCAAGTCATAGAGGTACTACATGTATAAGCAAGTCATAGAGGTACTACATGTATATGCAAGTCATAGAGGTACTACATGTATAAGCAAGTCATAGAGGTACTACATGTATACGCAAGTCATAGAGGTACTACATGTATAAGCAAGTCATAGAGGTACTACATGTATAAGCAAGTCATAGAGGTACAATAAGCAAGTCATAGAGGTACTACATGTATAAGCAAGTCATAGAGGTACTACATGTATACGCAAGTCATAGAGGTACTACATGTATAAGCATGTCATAGAGGTACTACCTGTATAAGCAAGTCATAGAGGTACTACATGTATAAGCAAGTCATAGAGGTAATACATGTATAAACAAGTCATAGAGGTACTACACGTATAAGCATGTCATAGAGGTACTACCTGTATAAGCAAGTCATAGAGGTACTACATGTACAAGCAAGTCATAGAGGTACTACATGTATAAGCAAGTCATAGAGGTACTACATGTATAAGCAAGTCATAGAGGTACTACATGTATAAGCAAGTCATAGAGGTACTACATGTATAAGCAAGTCATAGAGGTACTACATGTATAAGCAAGTCATAGAGGTATGCCATGTATAAGCAAGTCATAGAGGTACATGTATATGCAAGTCATAGAGGTACTACATGTATAAGCAATTCATAGAGGTACTACCGGTATAAGCAAGTCATAGAGGTGCTACTGGTATAAGCAATTCATAGAGGTACTACCTGTATAAGCAAGTCATAGAGGTACTACATGTATAAGCAAGTCATAGAGGTACAATAAGCAAGTCATAGAGGTACTACATGTATAAGCAAGTCATAGAGGTACTACATGTATAAGCAAGTCATAGAGGTACAATAAGCAAGTCATAGAGGTACTACATGTATAAGCAAGTCATAGAGGTACTACATGTATAAGCAAGTCATAGAGGTACTACATGTATAAGCAAGTCATAGAGGTACTACATGTATACACAAGTCATAGAGGTACAATAAGCAAGTCATAGAGGTACTACCTGTATACGCAAGTCATAGAGGTACTACATGTATACGCATGTCATAGAGGTACAATAAGCAAGTCATAGAGGTACAATAAGCAAGTCATAGAGGTACTACATGTATATGCAAGTCATAGAGGTACTACATGTATATGCAAGTCATAGAGGTACAATAAGCAAGTCATAGAGGTACTACATGTATACGCAAGTCATAGAGGTACTACCTGTATACGCAAGTCATATAGAGGTACTACATGTATAAGCAAGTCATAGAGGTACTACATGTATACGCAAGTCATAGAGGTACTACATGTATAAGCAAGTCATAGAGGTACTACATGTATACGCAAGTCATAGAGGTACTACATGTATAAGCATGTCATAGAGGTACTACATGTATAAGCAAGTCATAGAGGTACAATAAGCAAGTCATAGAGGTACTACATGTATAAGCAAGTCATAGAGGTACTACATGTATACGCAAGTCATAGAGGTACTACATGTATAAGCATGTCATAGAGGTACTACCTGTATAAGCAAGTCATAGAGGTACTACATGTATAAGCAAGTCATAGAGGTAATACATGTAAAAGCAAGTCATAGAGGTACTACATGTATAAGCATGTCATAGAGGTACTACCTGCATAAGCAAGTCATAGAGGTACTACATGTATAAGCAAGTCATAGAGGTACTACATGTATAAGCAAGTCATAGAGGTACTACATGTATAAGCAAGTCATAGAGGTACTACATGTATAAGCAAGTCATAGAGGTACTACATGTATACGCAAGTCATAGAGGTACTACATGTATAAGCAAGTCATAGAGGTACTACATGTATAAGCAAGTCATATAGAGGTACTACATGTATAAGCAAGTCATAGAGGTACTACATGTATAAGCATGTCATAGAGGTACTACATGTATACACAAGTCATAGAGGTACTACATGTATAACCAAGTCATAGAGGTACAATAAGCAAGTCATAGAGGTACTACATGTATAAGCAAGTCATAGAGGTACAACATGTATAAGCAAGTCATAGAGGTACTACATGTATAAGCAAGTCATAGAGGTACAACATGTATAAGCATGTCATAGAGGTACGCCATGTATAAGCAAGTCATAGAGGTACAACATGTATAAGCAAGTCATAGCGGTACTACATGTATAAGCAAGTCATAGAGGTACTACATGTATAAGCAAGTCATAGAGGTACGCCATGTATAAGCAAGTCATAGAGGTACTACATGTATAAGCAAGTCATAGAGGTACTACCTGTATAAGCAAGTCATAGAGGTACAACATGTATAAGCATGTCATAGAGGTACTACATGTATAAGCAAGTCATAGAGGTACAACATGTATAAGCAAGTCATAGAGGTACAACATGTATAAGCAAGTCATAGAGGTACAACATGTATAAGCAATAAATTGCATTCGTTCACTCGCAGAACTGAAGAATTACTTGTGTTCCCCCCCCCCACTCTTTGGTATGGGCCTCTATGTTAAGTGATCCCCCCCCACTCTGTTGCTATGGACCTCTATGTTAAGTGTTTCCCCCCACTCTGTTGGTATGGACCTCTATGTTAAGTGATTCCCCCCACTCTGTTGGTATGGACCTCTATGTTAAGTGATTCCCCCACTCTGTTGGTATGGACCTCTATGTTAAGTGATTCCCCCACTCTGTTGGTATGGACCTCTATGTTAAGTGATTCCCCCACTCTGTTGGTATGGACCTCTATGTTAAGTGATTCCCCCACTCTGTTGGTATGGACCTCTATGTTAAGTGATTCCCCCACTCTGTTGGTATGGACCTCTATGTTAAGTGATTCCCCCACTCTGTTGGTATGGACCTCTATGTTAAGTGATTCCCCCACTCTGTTGGTATGGACCTCTATGTTAAGTGATTCCCCCACTCTGTTGGTATGGACCTCTATGTTAAGTGATTCCCCCACTCTGTTGGTATGGACCTCTATGTTAAGTGATTCCCCCACTCTGTTGGTATGGACCTCTATGTTAAGTGATTCCCCCACTCTGTTGGTATGGACCTCTATGTTAAGTGATTCCCCCACTCTGTTGGTATGGACCTCTATGTTAAGTGATTCCCCCACTCTGTTGGTATGGACCACATTCTTAAATCTTACAATAATAACCTGATTATAAATACTACCAATTTTTGTCTTAGATATTTGTAACAGAATAACTATGTGTAATATTGAGTATTGTTACCTATTAGAACTTTAGTGAACACGGAGACAACAAGCAGAACAGCATTACTAGAAGTTTTCCATAACAGTGTCTCTCTGAAAGGAATGGGCATCGGCATGGACATCTTCAATGTACGAGACACTGCAGGGTTGTGACTAGCCAACTGTAATGAAAATACATGTACAAAGAAGTGTACTAAATAAGTAAATATACCGAAATATATTTGTCACCGACTCGAGTTCCCGGGGTTTGAACTCGTGTGCAGGCTAACTCTAAATGGGGAATTAGCGTGGTAGAGCAGAGTAGCCTACACGAGGTGGTGGCATACGAAGGGGTCAGTCCACGGTCTGTGGACTTAGGTTGTATGGTCAATCAAACCAACGATGATTCCAGTTCCTAATTTAATATACATACATAGTCCAGCAATAACGATAATTAACACAGATTGAAGTTCAAGTTAATTATGTAGGTTGTTTTAATGTTGTCCATATATAGTTGATGGTTACAAATTAATATAAAGTCCTGTCATTACTTGAGATTGCTAGACAGAAACTACATTACTTGAGATTGCTAGACAGATACTCCATTACTTGAGATTGCTAGACAGATACTCCATTACTTGAGATTGCTAGACAGATACTATGTTACTTAAGATTGCTAGACAGATACTACATTACTTGAGATTGCTAGACATAAACTACATTACTTGAGATTGCTGGACAGATACTACGTTACTTGAGATTGCTAGACAGATACTCAGTTACTTGAGATTGCTAGACAGATACTACGCTACTTGAGATTGCTAGACAGATACTACATTACTTGAGATTGCTAGACAGATACTACCTTACTTGAGATTGCTAGGCAGATACTCCGTTACTTGAGATTGCTAGACAGATACTACATTACTTGAGATTGCTAGGCAGATACTCAGTTACTTGAGATTGCTAGGCAGATACTCCGTTACTTGAGATTGCTAGACAGATACTACATTACTTGAGATTGCTAGACAGATACTATGTTACTTGAGATTGCTAGGCAGATACTACGTTACTTGAGATTGCTGGACAGATACTCTGTTACTTGAGATTGCTGGACAGATACTACATTACTTGAGATTGCTAGACAGATACTACGTTACTTGAGATTGCTAGACAGATACTACATTACTTGAGATTGCTAGACAGATACTCTAGTTACTTGAGATTGCTAGACAGATACTCAGTTACTTAAGATTGCTAGACAGATACTCTCTGTTACTTGAGATTGCTAGACAGATACTTCATTACTTGAGATTGCTAGACAGATACTCCATTACTTGAGATTGCTAGACAGATACTATGTAACTTGAGATTGCTAGACAGATACTCCATTACTTGAGATTGCTAGACAGATACTATGTTACTTGAGATTGCTAGACAGATATTACATTACTTGAGATTGCTAGACAGATACTCCATTACTTGAGATTGCTAGACAGATACTCTGTTACTTGAGATTGCTAGGCAGATACTCCGTTACTTGAGATTGCTAGACAGATACTACATTACTTGAGATTGCTAGACAGATACTCAGTTACTTGAGATTGCTAGACAGATACTCAGTTACTTGAGATTGCTAGACAGATACTACATTACTTGAGATTGCTAGACAGATACTCCATTACTTGAGATTGCTAGACAGATACTATGTAACTTGAGATTGCTAGACAGATACTCCATTACTTGAGATTGCTAGACAGATACTATGTTACTTGAGATTGCTAGACAGATATTACATTACTTGAGATTGCTAGACAGATACTCCATTACTTGAGATTGCTAGACAGATACTCTGTTACTTGAGATTGCTAGGCAGATACTCCGTTACTTGAGATTGCTAGACAGATACTACATTACTTGAGATTGCTAGACAGATACTCAGTTACTTGAGATTGCTAGACAGATACTCAGTTACTTGAGATTGCTAGACAGATACTACATTACTTGAGATTGCTAGACAGATACTCCATTACTTGAGATTGCTAGACAGATACTATGTTACTTGAGATTGCTAGACAGATACTCCATTACTTGAGATTGCTAGACAGATACTATGTTACTTGAGATTGCTAGACAGATACTACATTACTTGAGATTGCTAGACAGATACTCCATTACTTGAGATTGCTAGACAGATACTCTGTTACTTGAGATTGCTAGACAGATACTCCGTTACTTGAGATTGCTAGACAGATACTACATTACTTGAGATTGCTAGACAGATACTCAGTTACTTGAGATTGCTAGACAGATACTCAGTTACTTGAGATTGCTAGACAGATACTACATTACTTGAGATTGCTAGACAGATACTCCATTACTTGAGATTGCTAGACAGATACTACGTTACTTGAGATTGCTAGACAGATACTACATTACTTGAGATTGCTAGGCAGATACTACGTTACTTGAGATTGCTAGACAGATACTACGTTACTTGAGATTGCTAGACAGATACTACATTACTTGAGATTGCTAGACAGATACTCTGTTACTTGAGATTGCTAGACAGATACTCAGTTACTTGAGATTGCTAGACAGATACTCTCTGTTACTTGAGATTGCTAGACAGATACTCCATTACTTGAGATTGCTAGACAGATACTACATTACTTGAGATTGCTAGACAGATACTCCATTACTTGAGATTGCTAGACAGATACTATGTAACTTGAGATTGCTAGACAGATACTCCATTACTTGAGATTGCTAGACAGATACTATGTTACTTGAGATTGCTAGACAGATATTACATTACTTGAGATTGCTAGACAGATACTCCATTACTTGAGATTGCTAGACAGATACTCTGTTACTTGAGATTGCTAGGCAGATACTCCGTTACTTGAGATTGCTAGACAGATACTACATTACTTGAGATTGCTAGACAGATACTCAGTTACTTGAGATTGCTAGACAGATACTCAGTTACTTGAGATTGCTAGACAGATACTACATTACTTGAGATTGCTAGACAGATACTCCATTACTTGAGATTGCTAGACAGATACTACGTTACTTGAGATTGCTAGACAGATACTACATTACTTGAGATTGCTAGGCAGATACTACGTTACTTGAGATTGCTAGACAGATACTACGTTACTTGAGATTGCTAGACAGATACTACATTACTTGAGATTGCTAGACAGATACTCTGTTACTTGAGATTGCTAGACAGATACTCAGTTACTTGAGATTGCTAGACAGATACTCTCTGTTACTTGAGATTGCTAGACAGATACTCCATTACTTGAGATTGCTAGACAGATACTCCATTACTTGAGATTGCTAGACAGATACTATGTTACTTGAGATTGCTAGGCAGATACTACGTTACTTGAGATTGCTAGGCAGATACTCTGTTACTTGAGATTGCTAGACAGATGCTACATTACTTGAGATTGCTAGACAGATACTATGTTACTTGAGATTGCTAGACAGATACTACGTTACTTGAGATTGCTAGGCAGATACTCCGTTACTTGAGATTGCTAGACAGATACTACATTACTTGAGATTGCTAGACAGATACTACATTACTTGAGATTGCTAGACAGATACTCCCATTACTTGAGATTGCTGGACAGATACTCCATTACTTGAGATTGCTGGACAGATACTTTGTTACTTGAGATTGCTAGACAGATACTCTAGTTACTTGAGATTGCTAGACAGATACTCCATTACTTGAGATTGCTAGACAGATACTCCATTACTTGTGATTGCTAGACAGATACTCCGTTACTTGAGATTGCTGGACAGATACTCCGTTACTTGAGATTGCTAGACAGATACTCAGTTACTTGAGATTGCTAGACAGATACTCTCTGTTACTTGAGATTGCTAGACAGATACTCCATTACTTGAGATTGCTAGGCAGATACTACGTTACTTGAGATTGCTGGACAGATACTGTTACTTGAGATTGCTGGACAGATACTCTGTTACTTGAGATTGCTAGGCAGATACTACATTACTTGAGATTGCTAGACAGATACTACGTTACTTGAGATTGCTAGACAGATACTACATTACTTGAGATTGCTAGACAGATACTCTCTGTTACTTGAGATTGCTAGACAGATACTCCATTACTTGAGATTGCTAGACAGATACTCCATTACTTGAGATTGCTAGACAGATATTATGTTACTTGAGATTGCTAGACAGATACTCCATTACTTGAGATTGCTAGACAGATACTCCATTACTTGAGATTGCTAGGCAGATACTCCATTACTTGAGATTGCTAGACAGATACTACATTACTTGAGATTGCTAGACAGATATTACATTACTTGAGATTGCTAGACAGATACTCCCATTACTTGAGATTGCTGGACAGATACTCCATTACTTGAGATTGCTGGACAGATACTTTGTTACTTGAGATTGCTAGACAGATACTTTGTTACTTGAGATTGCTAGACAGATACTCTAGTTACTTGAGATTGCTAGACAGATACACCATTACTTGAGATTGCTAGACAGATACTCCATTACTTGAGATTGCTAGACAGATACTCCATTACTTGAGATTGCTAGACAGATACTATGTTACTTGAGATTGTTAGACAGATACTCCATTACTTGAGATTGCTAGACAGATACTCCATTACTTGAGATTGCTAGACAGATACTCCATTACTTGAGATTGCTAGACAGATACTACATTACTTGAGATTGCTGGACAGATACTCCCATTACTTGAGATTGCTGGACAGATACTCCATTACTTGAGATTGCTGGACAGATACTCCATTACTTGAGATTGCTGGACAGATACTTTGTTATTTGAGATTGCTAGACAGATACTCTAGTTACTTGAGATTGCTAGACAGATACTCCATTACTTGAGATTGCTAGACAGATACTACGTTACTTCAGATTGCTAGACAGATACTACATTACTTGAGATTGCTAGGCAGATACTACGTTACTTGAGATTGCTAGACAGATACTCTGTTACTTGAGATTGCTAGACAGATACTACATTACTTGAGATTGTTAGACAGATACTACATTACTTGAGATTGCTAGACAGATACTACATTACTTGAAATTGCTAGGCAGATACTCTGTTACTTGAGATTGCTAGACAGATACTCTGTTACTTGAGATTGCTAGACATATACTACATTACTTGAGATTGCTAGACAGATACTACGTTACTTGAGATTGCTAGACAGATACTACATACTTGAGATTGCTAGACAGATACGACATTACTTGAGATTGCTAGACAGATACTACATTACTTGAGATTGCTAGACAGATACTCTGTTACTTGAGATTGCTAGACAGATACTCTCTGTTACTTGAGATTGCTAGACAGATACTCCATTACTTGAGATTGCTAGACAGATACTATGTTACTTGAGATTGCTAGACAGATACTCCATTACTTGAGATTGCTAGACAGATACTATGTTACTTGAGATTGCTAGACAGATACTACATTACTTGAGATTGCTAGACAGATACTCCCATTACTTGAGATTGCTGGACAGATACTCCATTACTTGAGATTGCTAGACAGATACTTTGTTACTTGAGATTGCGAGACAGATACTCTAGTTACTTGAGATTGCTAGACAGATACTCCGTTACTTGAGATTGCTAGACATATACTCCATTACTTGAGATTGCTAGACAGATACTCCGTTACTTGAGATTGCTGGACAGATACTCCGTTACTTGAGATTGCTAGACAGATACTACATTACTTGAGATTGCTAGACAGATACTCCATTACTTGAGATTGCGAGACAGATACTATGTTACTTGAGATTGCTAGACATATACTACATTACTTGAAAATGCTAGGCAGATAATACGTTACTTGAGATTGCTAGACAGATACTCTGTTACTTGAGATTACTAGACAGATACTCTGTTACTTGAGATTGCTAGACAGATACTACATTACTTGAGATTGTTAGACAGATACTACATTACTTGAGATTGCTAGACAGATACTACATTACTTGAAATTGCTAGGCAGATACTCTGTTACTTGAGATTGCTAGACAGATACTCTGTTACTTGAGATTGCTAGACATATACTACGTTACTTGAGATTGCTAGACAGATACTACGTTACTTGAGATTGCTAGACAGATACTACATTACTTGAGATTGCTAGACAGATACTCCGTTACTTGAGATTGCTAGACAGATACTACGTTACTTGAGATTGCTAGACAGATACTATGTTACTTGAGATTGCTAGACTCTCTGTTACTTGAGATTGCTAGACAGATACTCCATTACTTGAGATTGCTAGACAGATACTCCATTACTTGAGATTGCTAGACAGATACTATGTTACTTGAGATTGCTAGACAGATATTACATTACGTGAGATTGCTAGACAGATACTCCATTACTTGAGATTGCTGGACAGATACTCCATTACTTGAGATTGCTAGACAGATACTCCATTACTTGAGATTGCTAGACAGATACTACGTTCCTTGAGATTGCTAGACAGATACTACATTACTTGAGATTGCTAAACAGATACTACATTACTTGAAATTGCTAGGCAGATACTCTGTTACTTGGGATTGCTAGACAGATACTCTGTTACTTGAGATTGCTAGACATATACTATGTTACTTGAGATTGCTAGACAGATACTACGTTACTTGAGATTGCTAGACAGATACTCTGTTACTTGAGATTGCTAGACAGATACTCAGTTACTTGAGATTGCTAGACAGATACTCTCTATTACTTGAGATTGCTAGACAGATACTCCATTACTTGAGATTGCTAGACAGATACTCCATTACTTGAGATTGCTATACAGATACTATGTTACTTGAGATTGCTAGGCAGATACTCTGTTACTTGAGATTGCTAGACAGATACTACGTTACTTGAGATTGCTAGACAGATACTATGTTACTTGAGATTGCTAGACAGATACTACCTTACTTGAGATTGCTAGACAGATACTCCGTTACTTGAGATTGCTAGACAGATACTCCGTTACTTGAGATTGCTAGACAGATACTACATTACTTGAGATTGCTAGACAGATACTACGTTACTTGAGATTGCTAGACAGATACTACATTACTTGAGATTGCTAGACAGATACTCTGTTACTTGAGATTGCTAGACAGATACTCTCTGTTACTTGAGATTGCTAGACAGATACTACATTACTTGAGATTGCTAGACAGATACTCCATTACTTGAGATTGCTAGACAGATACTCCATTACTTGAGATTGCTAGACAGATATTATGTTACTTGAGATTGCTAGACAGATACTCCATTACTTGAGATTGCTAGGCAGATACTCCATTACTTGAGATTGCTAGACAGATACTACGTTACTTGAGATTGCTAGACATATATTACATTACTTGAGATTGCTAGACAGATACTCCCATTACTTGAGATTGCTGGACAGATACTCCATTACTTGAGATTGCTGGACAGATACTTTGTTACTTGAGATTGCTAGACAGATACTTTGTTACTTGAGATTGCTAGACAGATACTCTAGTTACTTGAGATTGCTAGACAGATACTCCGTTACTTGAGATTGCTAGACAGATACTCCATTACTTGAGATTGCTAGACAGATACTCCATTACTTGAGATTGCTAGACAGATACTATGTTACTTGAGATTGCTAGACAGATACTCCATTACTTGAGATTGCTAGACAGATACTGTTACTTGAGATTGCTAGACTCTTGTTACTTGAGATTGCTAGACAGATACTCCATTACTTGAGATTGCTAGACAGATACTCCATTACTTGAGATTGCTAGACAGATACTCCATTACTTGAGATTGCTAGACAGATACTACGTTACTTGAGATTGCTAGACAGATACTACATTACTTGAGATTGCTAAACAGATACTACATTACTTGAAATTGCTAGACAGATACTACATTACTTGAGATTGCTAGACAGATACTACATTACTTGAGATTGCTAGACAGATACTCTGTTACTTGAGATTGCTAGACAGATACTCCATTACTTGAGATTGCTAGACAGATACTATGTTACTTGAGATTGCTAGACAGATACTCTGTTACTTGAGATTGCTAGACATATACTATGTTACTTGAGATTGCTAGACAGATACTCTGTTACTTGAGATTGCTAGACAGATACTCAGTTACTTGAGATTGCTAGACAGATACTCTCTATTACTTGAGATTGCTAGACAGATACTCCATTACTTGAGATTGCTAGACAGATACTCCATTACTTGAGATTGCTATACAGATACTATGTTACTTGAGATTGCTAGGCAGATACTCTGTTACTTGAGATTGCTAGACAGATACTACGTTACTTGAGATTGCTAGACAGATACGTTACTTGAGATTGCTAGACAGATACTCCTTACTTGAGATTGCTAGACAGATACTCCGTTACTTGAGATTGCTAGACAGATACTCCGTTACTTGAGATTGCTAGACAGATACTACATTACTTGAGATTGCTAGACAGATACTACGTTACTTGAGATTGCTAGACAGATACTACATTACTTGAGATTGCTAGACAGATACTCTGTTACTTGAGATTGCTAGACAGATACTCTCTGTTACTTGAGATTGCTAGACAGATACTACATTACTTGAGATTGCTAGACAGATACTCCATTACTTGAGATTGCTAGACAGATACTCCATTACTTGAGATTGCTAGACAGATATTATGTTACTTGAGATTGCTAGACAGATACTCCATTACTTGAGATTGCTAGGCAGATACTCCATTACTTGAGATTGCTAGACAGATACTACGTTACTTGAGATTGCTAGACATATATTACATTACTTGAGATTGCTAGACAGATACTCCCATTACTTGAGATTGCTGGACAGATACTCCATTACTTGAGATTGCTGGACAGATACTTTGTTACTTGAGATTGCTAGACAGATACTTTGTTACTTGAGATTGCTAGACAGATACTCTAGTTACTTGAGATTGCTAGACAGATACACCGTTACTTGAGATTGCTAGACAGATACTCCATTACTTGAGATTGCTAGACAGATACTCCATTACTTGAGATTGCTAGACAGATACTATGTTACTTGAGATTGTTAGACAGATACTCCATTACTTGAGATTGCTAGACAGATACTCCATTACTTGAGATTGCTAGACAGATACTATGTTACTTGAGATTGCTAGACAGATACTACATTACTTGAGATTGCTAGACAGATACTCCCATTACTTGAGATTGCTGGACAGATACTCCATTACTTGAGATTGCTGGACAGATACTTTGTTACTTGAGATTGCTAGACAGATACTTTGTTACTTGAGATTGCTAGACAGATACTCTAGTTACTTGAGATTGCTAGGCAGATACTACGTTACTTGAGATTGCTAGACAGATACTCTGTTACTTGAGATTGCCAGACAGATACTACATTACTTGAGATTGTTAGACAGATACTACATTACTTGAGATTGCTAGACAGATACTACGTTACTTGAGATTGCTAGACAGATACTACATTACTTGAGATTGCTAGGCAGATACTACGTTACTTGAGATTGCTAGACAGATACTCTGTTACTTGAGATTGCTAGACAGATACTACATTACTTGAGATTGTTAGACAGATACTACATTACTTGAGATTGCTAGACAGATACTACATTACTTGAAATTGCTAGGCAGATACTCTGTTACTTGAGATTGCTAGACAGATACTCTGTTACTTGAGATTGTTAGACATATACTACATTACTTGAGATTGCTAGACAGATACTACGTTACTTGAGATTGCTAGACAGATACTACATTACTTGAGATTGCTAGACAGATACGACGTTACTTGAGATTGCTAGACAGATACTACATTACTTGAGATTGCTAGACAGATACTCTGTTACTTGAGATTGCTAGACAGATACTCAGTTACTTGAGATTGCTAGACAGATACTACATTACTTGAGATTGCTAGACAGATACTCTGTTACTTGAGATTGCTAGACAGATACTCTCTGTTACTTGAGATTGCTAGACAGATACTCCATTACTTGAGATTGCTAGACAGATACTCCATTACTTGAGATTGCTAGACAGATACTATGTTATTTGAGATTGCTAGACAGATACTCCATTACTTGAGATTGCTAGACAGATACTCTAGTTACTTGAGATTGCTAGACAGATACTCCATTACTTGAGATTGCTAGACAGATACTACGTTACTTGAGATTGCTAGACAGATACTACATTACTTGAGATTGCTAGGCAGATACTACGTTACTTGAGATTGCTAGACAGATACTCTGTTACTTGAGATTGCTAGACAGATACTACATTACTTGAGATTGTTAGACAGATACTACATTACTTGAGATTGCTAGACAGATACTACATTACTTGAAATTGCTAGGCAGATACTCTGTTACTTGAGATTGCTAGACAGATACTCTGTTACTTGAGATTGCTAGACATATACTACATTACTTGAGATTGCTAGACAGATACTACGTTACTTGAGATTGCTAGACAGATACTACATTACTTGAGATTGCTAGACAGATACTACATTACTTGAGATTGCTAGACAGATACTACATTACTTGAGATTGCTAGACAGATACTCTGTTACTTGAGATTGCTAGACAGATACTCTCTGTTACTTGAGATTGCTAGACAGATACTCCATTACTTGAGATTGCTAGACAGATACTATGTTACTTGAGATTGCTAGACAGATACTCCATTACTTGAGATTGCTAGACAGATACTCCATTACTTGAGATTGCTAGACAGATACTCTGTTACTTGAGATTGCTAGACAGATACATTACTTGAGATTGTTAGACAGATACTACATTACTTGAGATTGCTAGACATATACTACATTACTTGAGATTGCTAGACAGATACTACGTTACTTGAGATTGCTAGACAGATACTACATTACTTGAGATTGCTAGACAGATACGACATTACTTGAGATTGCTAGACAGATACTACATTACTTGAGATTGCTAGACAGATACTCTGTTACTTGAGATTGCTAGACAGATACTCTCTGTTACTTGAGATTGCTAGACAGATACTCCATTACTTGAGATTGCTAGACAGATACTATGTTACTTGAGATTGCTAGACAGATACTCCATTACTTGAGATTGCTAGACAGATACTCCATTACTTGAGATTGCTGGACAGATACTCCATTACTTGAGATTGCTAGACAGATACTCCATTACTTGAGATTGCTACAGATACTCTGTTACTTGAGATTGCTAGGCAGATACTCCATTACTTGAGATTGCTAGACAGATACTACATTACTTGAGATTGCTAGACAGATACTACATTACTTGAGATTGCTAGACAGATACTATGTTACTTGAGATTGGTGTACAGATACTACGTTACTTGAGATTGCTAGACAGATACTATGTTACTTGAGATTGCTAGACAGATACTACGTTACTTGAGATTGCTAGACAGATACTACATTACTTGAGATTGCTGGACAGTTACTACATTACTTGAGATTGCTAGGCAGATACTACGTTACTTGAGATTGCTGGACAGATACTGTTACTTGAGATTGCTGGACAGATACTCCATTACTTGAGATTGCTAGACAGATACTCCATTACTTGAGATTACTAGACAGATACTATGTTACTTGAGATTGCTAGGCAGATACTACGTTACTTGAGATTGCTAGGCAGATACTCTGTTACTTGAGATTGCTAGACAGATACTACATTACTTGAGATTGCTAGACAGATACTATGTTACTTGAGATTGCTAGACAGATACTCTGTTACTTGAGATTGCTAGACATATACTATGTTACTTGAGATTGCTGGACAGATACTCCATTACTTGAGATTGCTGGACAGATACTCCATTACTTGAGATTGCTAGACAGATAATTTGTTACTTGAGATTGCTAGACAGATACTCTAGTTACTTGAGATTGCTAGACAGATACACCATTACTTGAGATTGCTAGACAGATACTCCATTACTTGAGATTGCTAGACAGATACTCCATTACTTGAGATTGCTAGACAGATACTATGTTACTTGAGATTGTTAGACAGATACTCCATTACTTGAGATTGCTAGACAGATACTCCATTACTTGAGATTGCTAGACAGATACTATGTTACTTGAGATTGCTAGACAGATACTACATTACTTGAGATTGCTAGACAGATACTACATTACTTGAGATTGCTAGACAGATACTACATTACTTGAAATTGCTAGGCAGATACTCTGTTACTTGAGATTACTAGACAGATACTCTGTTACTTGAGATTGCTAGACATATACTACATTACTTGAGATTGCTAGACAGATACTACGTTACTTGAGATTGCTAGACAGATACTACATTACTTGAGATTGCTAGACAGATACGACGTTACTTGAGATTGCTAGACAGATACTACATTACTTGAGATTGCTAGACAGATACTCCGTTACTTGAGATTGCTAGACTACAGATACTCAGTTACTTGAGATTGCTAGACAGATACTCTCTGTTACTTGAGATTGCTAGACAGATATTACATTACCTGAGATTGCTAGACAGATACTCCATTACTTGAGATTGCTGGACAGATACTCCATTACTTGAGATTGCTAGACAGATACTCCATTACTTGAGATTGCTAGACAGATACTTTGTTACTTGAGATTGCTAGACAGATACTCTAGTTACTTGAGATTGCTAGACAGATACTACATTACTTGAGATTGCTAGACATATATTACATTACTTGAGATTGCTAGACAGATACTCCCATTACTTGAGATTGCTGGACAGATACTCCATTACTTGAGATTGCTGGACAGATACTTTGTTACTTGAGATTGCTAGACAGATACTTTGTTACTTGAGATTGCTAGACAGATACTCTAGTTACTTGAGATTGCTAGACAGATACACCGTTACTTGAGATTGCTAGACAGATACTCCATTACTTGAGATTGCTAGACAGATACTCCATTACTTGAGATTGCTAGACAGATACTATGTTACTTGAGATTGTTAGACAGATACTCCATTACTTGAGATTGCTAGACAGATACTCCATTACTTGAGATTGCTAGACAGATACTATGTTACTTGAGATTGCTAGACAGATACTACATTACTTGAGATTGCTAGACAGATACTCCCATTACTTGAGATTGCTGGACAGATACTCCATTACTTGAGATTGCTAGACAGATACTTTGTTACTTGAGATTGCTAGACAGATACTCTAGTTACTTGAGATTGCTAGACAGATACTCCGTTACTTGAGATTGCTAGACATATACTCCATTACTTGAGATTGCTAGACAGATACTCCGTTACTTGAGATTGCTGGACAGATACTCCGTTACTTGAGATTGCTAGACAGATACTACATTACTTGAGATTGCTAGACAGATACTCCATTACTTGAGATTGCGAGACAGATACTATGTTACTTGAGATTGCTAGACATATACTACATTACTTGAAAATGCTAGGCAGATAATACGTTACTTGAGATTGCTAGACAGATACTCTGTTACTTGAGATTACTAGACAGATACTCTGTTACTTGAGATTGCTAGACAGATACTACATTACTTGAGATTGTTAGACAGATACTACATTACTTGAGATTGCTAGACAGATACTACATTACTTGAAATTGCTAGGCAGATACTCTGTTACTTGAGATTGCTAGACAGATACTCTGTTACTTGAGATTGCTAGACATATACTACGTTACTTGAGATTGCTAGACAGATACTACGTTACTTGAGATTGCTAGACAGATACTACATTACTTGAGATTGCTAGACAGATACTCCGTTACTTGAGATTGCTAGACAGATACTATGTTACTTGAGATTGCTAGACTCTCTGTTACTTGAGATTGCTAGACAGATACTCCATTACTTGAGATTGCTAGACAGATACTCCATTACTTGAGATTGCTAGACAGATACTATGTTACTTGAGATTGCTAGACAGATATTACATTACGTGAGATTGCTAGACAGATACTCCATTACTTGAGATTGCTGGACAGATACTCCATTACTTGAGATTGCTAGACAGATACTCCATTACTTGAGATTGCTAGACAGATACTACGTTCCTTGAGATTGCTAGACAGATACTACATTACTTGAGATTGCTAAACAGATACTACATTACTTGAAATTGCTAGACAGATACTACATTACTTGAGATTGCTAGACAGATACTACATTACTTGAGATTGCTAGACAGATACTCTGTTACTTGAGATTGCTAGACAGATACTCCATTACTTGAGATTGCTAGACAGATATTATGTTACTTGAGATTGCTAGACAGATACTCTGTTACTTGAGATTGCTAGACATATACTATGTTACTTGAGATTGCTAGACAGATACTCTGTTACTTGAGATTGCTAGACAGATACTCAGTTACTTGAGATTGCTAGACAGATACTCTCTATTACTTGAGATTGCTAGACAGATACTCCATTACTTGAGATTGCTAGACAGATACTCCATTACTTGAGATTGCTATACAGATACTATGTTACTTGAGATTGCTAGACAGATACTCTGTTACTTGAGATTGCCAGACAGATACTACATTACTTGAGATTGCTAGACAGATACTCCATTACTTGAGATTGCGAGACAGATACTATGTTACTTGAGATTGCTAGACATATACTACATTACTTGAAAATGCTAGGCAGATAATACGTTACTTGAGATTGCTAGACAGATACTCTGTTACTTGAGATTACTAGACAGATACTCTGTTACTTGAGATTGCTAGACAGATACTACATTACTTGAGATTGTTAGACAGATACTACATTACTTGAGATTGCTGGACAGATACTACATTACTTGAAATTGCTAGGCAGATACTCTGTTACTTGAGATTGCTAGACAGATACTCTGTTACTTGAGATTGCTAGACATATACTACGTTACTTGAGATTGCTAGACAGATACTACGTTACTTGAGATTGCTAGACAGATACTACATTACTTGAGATTGCTAGACAGATACTCTGTTACTTGAGATTGCTAGACAGATACTACGTTACTTGAGATTGCTAGACAGATACTATGTTACTTGAGATTGCTAGACTCTCTGTTACTTGAGATTGCTAGACAGATACTCCATTACTTGAGATTGCTAGACAGATACTCCATTACTTGAGATTGCTAGACAGATACTATGTTACTTGAGATTGCTAGACAGATATTACATTACGTGAGATTGCTAGACAGATACTCCATTACTTGAGATTGCTGGACAGATACTCCATTACTTGAGATTGCTAGACAGATACTCCATTACTTGAGATTGCTAGACAGATACTACGTTCCTTGAGATTGCTAGACAGATACTACATTACTTGAGATTGCTAAACAGATACTACATTACTTGAAATTGCTAGACAGATACTACATTACTTGAGATTGCTAGACAGATACTACATTACTTGAGATTGCTAGACAGATACTCTGTTACTTGAGATTGCTAGACAGATACTCCATTACTTGAGATTGCTAGACAGATATTATGTTACTTGAGATTGCTAGACAGATACTCTGTTACTTGAGATTGCTAGACATATACTATGTTACTTGAGATTGCTAGACAGATACTCTGTTACTTGAGATTGCTAGACAGATACTCAGTTACTTGAGATTGCTAGACAGATACTCTATTACTTGAGATTGCTAGACAGATACTCCATTACTTGAGATTGCTAGACAGATACTCCATTACTTGAGATTGCTATACAGATACTATGTTACTTGAGATTGCTAGGCAGATACTCTGTTACTTGAGATTGCTAGACAGATACTACGTTACTTGAGATTGCTAGACAGATACTATGTTACTTGAGATTGCTAGACAGATACTACGTTACTTGAGATTGCTAGACAGATACTCCGTTACTTGAGATTGCTAGACAGATACTCCGTTACTTGAGATTGCTAGACAGATACTACATTACTTGAGATTGCTAGACAGATACTACATTACTTGAGATTGCTAGACAGATACTACATTACTTGAGATTGCTAGACAGATACTACATTACTTGAGATTGCTAGACAGATACTCTGTTACTTGAGATTGCTAGACAGATACTCCATTACTTGAGATTGCTAGACAGATATTATGTTACTTGAGATTGCTAGACAGATACTCCATTACTTGAGATTGCTAGGCAGATACTCCATTACTTGAGATTGCTAGACAGATACTACGTTACTTGAGATTGCTAGACATATATTACATTACTTGAGATTGCTAGACAGATACTCCCATTACTTGAGATTGCTGGACAGATACTCCATTACTTGAGATTGCTGGACAGATACTTTGTTACTTGAGATTGCTAGACAGATACTTTGTTACTTGAGATTGCTAGACAGATACTCTAGTTACTTGAGATTGCTAGACAGATACACCGTTACTTGAGATTGCTAGACAGATACTCCATTACTTGAGATTGCTAGACAGATACTCCATTACTTGAGATTGCTAGACAGATACTATGTTACTTGAGATTGTTAGACAGATACTCCATTACTTGAGATTGCTAGACAGATACTCCATTACTTGAGATTGCTAGACAGATACTATGTTACTTGAGATTGCTAGACAGATACTACATTACTTGAGATTGCTAGACAGATACTCCCATTACTTGAGATTGCTGGACAGATACTCCATTACTTGAGATTGCTGGACAGATACTTTGTTACTTGAGATTGCTAGACAGATACTTTGTTACTTGAGATTGCTAGACAGATACTCTAGTTACTTGAGATTGCTAGGCAGATACTACGTTACTTGAGATTGCTAGACAGATACTCTGTTACTTGAGATTGCCAGACAGATACTACATTACTTGAGATTGTTAGACAGATACTACATTACTTGAGATTGCTAGACAGATACTACGTTACTTGAGATTGCTAGACAGATACTACATTACTTGAGATTGCTAGGCAGATACTACGTTACTTGAGATTGCTAGACAGATACTCTGTTACTTGAGATTGCTAGACAGATACTACGTTACTTGAGATTGCTAGACAGATACTACGTTACTTGAGATTGCTAGACAGATACTCCGTTACTTGAGATTGCTAGACAGATACTCCGTTACTTGAGACAGATACTCCATTAGTTGAGATTGCTGGACAGATACTCTGTTACTTGAGATTGCTAGACAGATACTCAGTTACTTGAGATTGCTAGACAGATACTCAGTTACTTGAGATTGCTAGACAGATACTACATTACTTGAGATTGCTAGACAGATACTATGTTACTTGAGATTGTTAGACAGATACTCCATTACTTGAGATTGCTAGACAGATACTCCATTACTTGAGATTGCTAGACAGATACTATGTTACTTGAGATTGCTAGACAGATACTACATTACTTGAGATTGCTAGACAGATACTCCCATTACTTGAGATTGCTGGACAGATACTCTGCTACTTGAGATTACTAGACAGATACTCTGTTACTTGAGATTGCTAGACATATACTACATTACTTGAGATTGCTAGACAGATACTACGTTACTTGAGATTGCTAGACAGATACTACATTACTTGAGATTGCTAGACAGATACGACGTTACTTGAGATTGCTAGACAGATACTACATTACTTGAGATTGCTAGACAGATACTCTGTTACTTGAGATTGCTAGACTACAGATACTCAGTTACTTGAGATTGCTAGACAGATACTCTCTGTTACTTGAGATTGCTAGACAGATATTACATTACCTGAGATTGCTAGACAGATACTCCATTACTTGAGATTGCTGGACAGATACTCCATTACTTGAGATTGCTAGACAGATACTCCATTACTTGAGATTGCTAGACAGATACTTTGTTACTTGAGATTGCTAGACAGATACTCTAGTTACTTGAGATTGCTAGACAGATACTACATTACTTGAGATTGCTAGACATATATTACATTACTTGAGATTGCTAGACAGATACTCCCATTACTTGAGATTGCTGGACAGATACTCCATTACTTGAGATTGCTGGACAGATACTTTGTTACTTGAGATTGCTAGACAGATACTTTGTTACTTGAGATTGCTAGACAGATACTCTAGTTACTTGAGATTGCTAGACAGATACACCGTTACTTGAGATTGCTAGACAGATACTCCATTACTTGAGATTGCTAGACAGATACTCCATTACTTGAGATTGCTAGACAGATACTATGTTACTTGAGATTGTTAGACAGATACTCCATTACTTGAGATTGCTAGACAGATACTCCATTACTTGAGATTGCTAGACAGATACTATGTTACTTGAGATTGCTAGACAGATACTACATTACTTGAGATTGCTAGACAGATACTCCCATTACTTGAGATTGCTGGACAGATACTCCATTACTTGAGATTGCTAGACAGATACTTTGTTACTTGAGATTGCTAGACAGATACTCTAGTTACTTGAGATTGCTAGACAGATACTCCGTTACTTGAGATTGCTAGACATATACTCCATTACTTGAGATTGCTAGACAGATACTCCGTTACTTGAGATTGCTGGACAGATACTCCGTTACTTGAGATTGCTAGACAGATACTACATTACTTGAGATTGCTAGACAGATACTCCATTACTTGAGATTGCGAGACAGATACTATGTTACTTGAGATTGCTAGACATATACTACATTACTTGAAAATGCTAGGCAGATAATACGTTACTTGAGATTGCTAGACAGATACTCTGTTACTTGAGATTACTAGACAGATACTCTGTTACTTGAGATTGCTAGACAGATACTACATTACTTGAGATTGTTAGACAGATACTACATTACTTGAGATTGCTAGACAGATACTACATTACTTGAAATTGCTAGGCAGATACTCTGTTACTTGAGATTGCTAGACAGATACTCTGTTACTTGAGATTGCTAGACATATACTACGTTACTTGAGATTGCTAGACAGATACTACGTTACTTGAGATTGCTAGACAGATACTACATTACTTGAGATTGCTAGACAGATACTCCGTTACTTGAGATTGCTAGACAGATACTACGTTACTTGAGATTGCTAGACAGATACTATGTTACTTGAGATTGCTAGACTCTCTGTTACTTGAGATTGCTAGACAGATACTCCATTACTTGAGATTGCTAGACAGATACTCCATTACTTGAGATTGCTAGACAGATACTATGTTACTTGAGATTGCTAGACAGATATTACATTACGTGAGATTGCTAGACAGATACTCCATTACTTGAGATTGCTGGACAGATACTCCATTACTTGAGATTGCTAGACAGATACTCCATTACTTGAGATTGCTAGACAGATACTACGTTCCTTGAGATTGCTAGACAGATACTACATTACTTGAGATTGCTAAACAGATACTACATTACTTGAAATTGCTAGGCAGATACTCTGTTACTTGGGATTGCTAGACAGATACTCTGTTACTTGAGATTGCTAGACATATACTATGTTACTTGAGATTGCTAGACAGATACTACGTTACTTGAGATTGCTAGACAGATACTCTGTTACTTGAGATTGCTAGACAGATACTCAGTTACTTGAGATTGCTAGACAGATACTCTATATTACTTGAGATTGCTAGACAGATACTCCATTACTTGAGATTGCTAGACAGATACTCCATTACTTGAGATTGCTATACAGATACTATGTTACTTGAGATTGCTAGGCAGATACTCTGTTACTTGAGATTGCTAGACAGATACTACGTTACTTGAGATTGCTAGACAGATACTATGTTACTTGAGATTGCTAGACAGATACTACCTTACTTGAGATTGCTAGACAGATACTCCGTTACTTGAGATTGCTAGACAGATACTCCGTTACTTGAGATTGCTAGACAGATACTACATTACTTGAGATTGCTAGACAGATACTACGTTACTTGAGATTGCTAGACAGATACTACATTACTTGAGATTGCTAGACAGATACTCTGTTACTTGAGATTGCTAGACAGATACTCTCTGTTACTTGAGATTGCTAGACAGATACTACATTACTTGAGATTGCTAGACAGATACTCCATTACTTGAGATTGCTAGACAGATACTACATTACTTGAGATTGCTAGACAGATACTCTGTTACTTGAGATTGCTAGACAGATACTCCATTACTTGAGATTGCTAGACAGATATTATGTTACTTGAGATTGCTAGACAGATACTCCATTACTTGAGATTGCTAGGCAGATACTCCATTACTTGAGATTGCTAGACAGATACTACGTTACTTGAGATTGCTAGACATATATTACATTACTTGAGATTGCTAGACAGATACTCCCATTACTTGAGATTGCTGGACAGATACTCCATTACTTGAGATTGCTGGACAGATACTTTGTTACTTGAGATTGCTAGACAGATACTTTGTTACTTGAGATTGCTAGACAGATACTCTAGTTACTTGAGATTGCTAGACAGATACACCGTTACTTGAGATTGCTAGACAGATACTCCATTACTTGAGATTGCTAGACAGATACTCCATTACTTGAGATTGCTAGACAGATACTATGTTACTTGAGATTGTTAGACAGATACTCCATTACTTGAGATTGCTAGACAGATACTCCATTACTTGAGATTGCTAGACAGATACTATGTTACTTGAGATTGCTAGACAGATACTACATTACTTGAGATTGCTAGACAGATACTCCCATTACTTGAGATTGCTGGACAGATACTCCATTACTTGAGATTGCTGGACAGATACTTTGTTACTTGAGATTGCTAGACAGATACTTTGTTACTTGAGATTGCTAGACAGATACTCTAGTTACTTGAGATTGCTAGGCAGATACTACGTTACTTGAGATTGCTAGACAGATACTCTGTTACTTGAGATTGCCAGACAGATACTACATTACTTGAGATTGTTAGACAGATACTACATTACTTGAGATTGCTAGACAGATACTACGTTACTTGAGATTGCTAGACAGATACTACATTACTTGAGATTGCTAGGCAGATACTACGTTACTTGAGATTGCTAGACAGATACTCTGTTACTTGAGATTGCTAGACAGATACTACATTACTTGAGATTGCTAGACAGATACTATGTTACTTGAGATTGCTAGACAGATACTACATTACTTGAGATTGCTAGACAGATACTCCATTACTTGAGATTGCTAGACAGATACTCTGTTACTTGAGATTGCTAGACAGATACTACATTACTTGAGATTGCTAGACAGATACTCCATTACTTGAGATTGCTAGACAGATACTACGTTACTTGAGATTGCTAGACAGATACTACATTACTTGAGATTGCTAGACAGATACTACGTTACTTGAGATTGCTAGACAGATACTCTGTTACTTGAGATTGCTAGACAGATACTCCATTACTTGAGATTGCTAGACAGATACTATGTTACTTGAGATTGCTAGACAGATACTACGTTACTTGAGATTGCTAGACAGATACTCCGTTACTTGAGATTGCTAGACAGATACTACATTACTTGAGATTGCTAGACAGATACTATGTTACTTGAGATTGCTAGACAGATACTCCGTTACTTGAGATTGCTAGACAGATACTCCGTTACTTGAGATTGCTAGACAGATACTACATTACTTGAGATTGCTAGACAGATACTACGTTACTTGAGATTGCTAGACAGATACTCCATTACTTGAGATTGCTAGACAGATACTCCATTACTTGAGATTGCTAGACAGATACTATGTTACTTGAGATTGCTAGACAGATACTACGTTACTTGAGATTGCTAGACAGATACTCCATTACTTGAGATTGCTAGACAGATACTCCATTACTTGAGATTGCTAGACAGATACTCCATTACTTGAGATTGCTAGACAGATACTCTGTTACTTGAGATTGCTAGACAGATACTCCATTACTTGAGATTGCTAGACAGATACTAATTACTTGAGATTGCTAGACAGATACTCCATTACTTGAGATTGCTAGACAGATACTATGTTACTTGAGATTGCTAGGCAGATACTACGTTACTTGAGATTGCTAGGCAGATACTCTGTTACTTGAGATTGCTAGACAGATACTACGTTACTTGAGATTGCTAGACAGATACTATGTTACTTGAGATTGCTAGACAGATACTACGCTACTTGAGATTGCTAGACAGATACTCCATTACTTGAGATTGCTAGACAGATACTCCATTACTTGAGATTGCTAGACAGATACTCCATTACTTGAGATTGCTGGACAGATACTCCGTTACTTGAGATTGCTAGACAGATACTCAGTTACTTGAGATTGCTAGACAGATACTCAGTTACTTGAGATTGCTAGACAGATACTACATTACTTGAGATTGCTAGACAGATACTCCATTACTTGAGATTGCTAGACAGATACTACGTTACTTGAGATTGCTAGACAGATACTACGTTACTTGAGATTGCTAGACAGATACTCCGTTACTTGAGATTGCTAGACAGATACTCCGTTACTTGAGACAGATACTCCATTAGTTGAGATTGCTGGACAGATACTCTGTTACTTGAGATTGCTAGACAGATACTCAGTTACTTGAGATTGCTAGACAGATACTCAGTTACTTGAGATTGCTAGACAGATACTACATTACTTGAGATTGCTAGACAGATACTATGTTACTTGAGATTGTTAGACAGATACTCCATTACTTGAGATTGCTAGACAGATACTCCATTACTTGAGATTGCTAGACAGATACTATGTTACTTGAGATTGCTAGACAGATACTACATTACTTGAGATTGCTAGACAGATACTCCCATTACTTGAGATTGCTGGACAGATACTTTGTTACTTGAGATTGCTAGACAGATACTTTGTTACTTGAGATTGCTAGACATATACTCTAGTTACTTGAGATTGCTAGACAGATACTCCATTACTTGAGATTGCTAGACAGATACTCCGTTACTTGAGATTGCTAGACAGATACTCCATTACTTGAGATTGCTAGACAGATACTACGTTACTTGAGATTGCTAGACAGATACTACGTTACTTGAGATTGCTAGACAGATACTACGTTACTTGAGATTGCTAGACTCTCTGTTACTTGAGATTGCTAGACAGATACTCCATTACTTGAGATTGCTAGACAGATACTCCATTACTTGAGATTGCTAGACAGATACTATGTTACTTGAGATTGCTAGACAGATATTACATTACGTGAGATTGCTAGACAGATACTCCATTACTTGAGATTGCTGGACAGATACTCCATTACTTGAGATTGCTAGACAGATACTCCATTACTTGAGATTGCTAGACAGATACTACGTTCCTTGAGATTGCTAGACAGATACTACATTACTTGAGATTGCTAAACAGATACTACATTACTTGAAATTGCTAGGCAGATACTCTGTTACTTGAGATTGCTAGACAGATACTCTGTTACTTGAGATTGCTAGACATATACTATGTTACTTGAGATTGCTAGACAGATACTACGTTACTTGAGATTGCTAGACAGATACTCTGTTACTTGAGATTGCTAGACAGATACTCAGTTACTTGAGATTGCTAGACAGATACTCTCTATTACTTGAGATTGCTAGACAGATACTCCATTACTTGAGATTGCTAGACAGATACTCCATTACTTGAGATTGCTAGACAGATACTATGTTACTTGAGATTGCTAGACAGATACTCCATTACTTGAGATTGCTAGACAGATACTCCATTACTTGAGATTGCTAGACAGATACTCTGTTACTTGAGATTGCTAGACAGATACTACATTACTTGAGATTGCTAGACAGATACTACGTTACTTGAGATTGCTAGACAGATACTCCATTACTTGAGATTGCTAGACAGATACTCCATTACTTGAGATTGCTAGACAGATACTATGTTACTTGAGATTGCTAGACAGATACTACATTACTTGAGATTGCTAGACAGATACTACATTACTTGAGATTGCTAGACAGATACTTTGTTACTTGAGATTGCTAGACAGATACTTTGTTACTTGAGATTGCTAGACAGATACTACATTACTTGAGATTGCTAGACAGATACTCCGATTACTTGAGATTGCTGGACAGATACTTTGTTACTTGAGATTGCTAGACAGATACTCCATTACTTGAGATTGCTAGACAGATACTCCGTTACTTGAGATTGCTAGACAGATACTCCATTACTTGAGATTGCTAGACAGATACTACGTTACTTGAGATTGCTAGACAGATACTACCTTACTTGAGATTGCTAGGCAGATACTACATTACTTGAGATTGCTAGACTCTCTGTTACTTGAGATTGCTAGACAGATACTCCATTACTTGAGATTGCTAGACAGATACTCCATTACTTGAGATTGCTAGACAGATACTCCATTACTTGAGATTGCTAGACAGATACTACGTTACTTGAGATTGCTAGACAGATACTACATTACTTGAGATTGCTAGACAGATACTACGTTACTTGAGATTGCTAGACAGATACTCTGTTACTTGAGATTGCTAGACAGATACTACGTTACTTGAGATTGCTAGACAGATACTCAGTTACTTGAGATTGCTAGACAGATACTCTCTGTTACTTGAGATTGCTAGACAGATACTCCATTACTTGAGATTGCTAGACAGATACTATGTTACTTGAGATTGCTAGACAGATACTCCATTACTTGAGATTGCTAGACAGATACTCCATTACTTGAGATTGCTAGACAGATACTATGTTACTTGAGATTGCTAGACAGATACTACATTACTTGAGATTGCTAGACAGATACTCCATTACTTGAGATTGCTGGACAGATACTCCATTACTTGAGATTGCTAGACAGATACTCCATTACTTGAGATTGCTAGACAGATACTCTGTTACTTGAGATTGCTAGGCAGATACTCCATTACTTGAGATTGCTAGACAGATACTACATTACTTGAGATTGCTAGACAGATACTACATTACTTGAGATTGCTAGACAGATACTATGTTACTTGAGATTGCTAGGCAGATACTACGTTACTTGAGATTGCTAGACAGATACTACGTTACTTGAGATTGCTAGACAGATACTATGTTACTTGAGATTGCTAGACAGATACTCCGTTACTTGAGATTGCTAGACAGATACTCCATTACTTGAGATTGCTAGACAGATACTCCATTACTTGAGATTGCTGGACAGATACTCCGTTACTTGAGATTGCTAGACAGATACTACATTACTTGAGATTGCTAGACAGATACTCCATTACTTGAGATTGCTAGACAGATACTACGTTACTTGAGATTGCTAGACAGATACTACATTACTTGAGATTGCTAGGCAGATACTATGTTACTTGAGATTGCTAGACAGATACTACGTTACTTGAGATTGCTAGACAGATACTACATTACTTGAGATTGCTAGACAGATACTCTGTTACTTGAGATTGCTAGACAGATACTATGTTACTTGAGATTGCTAGGCAGATACTACGTTACTTGAGATTGCTAGGCAGATACTCTGTTACTTGAGATTGCTAGACAGATGCTACATTACTTGAGATTGCTAGACAGATACTATGTTACTTGAGATTGCTAGACAGATACTACGTTACTTGAGATTGCTAGGCAGATACTCCGTTACTTGAGATTGCTAGACAGATACTACATTACTTGAGATTGCTAGACAGATACTACATTACTTGAGATTGCTAGACAGATACTCCCATTACTTGAGATTGCTGGACAGATACTCCATTACTTGAGATTGCTGGACAGATACTTTGTTACTTGAGATTGCTAGACAGATACTCCGTTACTTGAGATTGCTAGACAGATACTCCATTACTTGAGATTGCTAGACAGATACTCCGTTACTTGAGATTGCTGGACAGATACTCTGTTACTTGAGATTGCTAGACAGATACTCAGTTACTTGAGATTGCTAGACAGATACTCCGTTACTTGAGATTGCTGGACAGTTACTACATTACTTGAGATTGCTAGGCAGATACTACGTTACTTGAGATTGCTGGACAGATACTGTTACTTGAGATTGCTGGACAGATACTCCATTACTTGAGATTGCTAGACAGATACTCCATTACTTGAGATTGCTAGACAGATACTATGTTACTTGAGATTGCTAGGCAGATACTACATTACTTGAGATTGCTAGGCAGATACTCTGTTACTTGAGATTGCTAGACAGATACTACATTACTTGAGATTGCTAGACAGATACTATGTTACTTGAGATTGCTAGGCAGATACTCCATTACTTGAGATTGCTAGACAGATACTCCATTACTTGAGATTGCTAGACAGATACTATGTTACTTGAGATTGCTAGGCAGATACTACGTTACTTGAGATTGCTAGGCAGATACTCTGTTACTTGAGATTGCTAGACAGATACTACATTACTTGAGATTGCTAGACAGATACTCTAGTTACTTGAGATTGCTAGACAGATACACCGTTACTTGAGATTGCTAGACAGATACTCCATTACTTGAGATTGCTAGACAGATACTCCATTACTTGAGATTGCTAGACAGATACTATGTTACTGAGATTTGTTAGACAGATACTCATTATTGAGATTGCTAGACAGATACTCCATTACTGATTGCTAGACAGATACTATGTTACTTGAGATTGCTAGACAGATACTACATTACTTGAGATTGCTAGACAGATACTCCATACTTGAGATTGCTGGACAGATACTCATTACTTGAGATTGCTGGACAGATACTTGTTACTTGAGATTGCTAGACAGATACTTGTTACTTGAGATTGCTAGACAGATACTTAGTTACTTGAGATTGCTAGCAGATACTCGTTACTTGAGATTGCTAGACAGATACTCCATTACTTGAGATTGCTAGACAGATACTACGTTACTTGAGATTGCTAGACAGATACTACATTACTTGAGATTGCTAGGCAGATACTACGTTACTTGAGATTGCTAGACAGATACTCTGTTACTTGAGATTGCTAGACAGATACTACATTACTTGAGATTGTTAGACAGATACTACATTACTTGAGATTGCTAGACAGATACTACATTACTTGAAATTGCTAGGCAGATACTCTGTTACTTGAGATTGCTAGACAGATACTCTGTTACTTGAGATTGCTAGACATATACTACATTACTTGAGATTGCTAGACAGATACTACGTTACTTGAGATTGCTAGACAGATACTACATTACTTGAGATTGCTAGACAGATACGACGTTACTTGAGATTGCTAGACAGATACTACATTACTTGAGATTGCTAGACAGATACTCTGTTACTTGAGATTGCTAGACAGATACTCAGTTACTTGAGATTGCTAGACAGATACTCTCTTTACTTGAGATTGCTAGACAGATATTACATTACTTGAGATTGCTAGACAGATACTCCTTTACTTGATGTGGGGGTTTGTTTTGTGTGGTGGGGTGGTTTTGGTGTGGTTTTTTTTTGGTTGGTGGTTGTTTTGGGGGTTGGGTTTTTTTGGTGTGGGTTCGTTACTTGAGATTGCTGGACAGATACTACATTTATTGAGATTGCTGGACGAGATATTTTGTTACTTGAGATTGCTAGACAGTTATACTTGGTGGTGGGTTTTTGTTGGTGGGGGGTGTTTTACTTGAGATTGCTAGACAGATACTTTGTTACTTGAGATTGCTAGACAGATACTCTGTTACTTGAGATTGCTAGACAGATACTCCATTACTTGAGATTGCTAGACAGATACTCCATTACTTGAGATTGCTAGACAGATACTATGTTACTTGAGATTGTTAGACAGATACTCCATTACTTGAGATTGCTAGACAGATACTCCATTACTTGAGATTGCTAGACAGATACTATGTTACTTGAGATTGCTAGACAGATACTACATTACTTGAGATTGCTAGACAGATACTCCCATTACTTGAGATTGCTGGACAGATACTCCATTACTTGAGATT
>JABXNX010000077.1:0-43686 GCA_014843695.1 Archivesica marissinica | reverse complement strand
TACTTGAGATTGCTAGACAGATACTACGTTACTTGAGATTGCTAGACAGATACTACGTTACTTGAGATTGCTAGACAGATACTACATTACTTGAGATTGCTAGACAGATACTCTGTTACTTGAGATTGCTAGACAGATACTACGTTACTTGAGATTGCTAGACAGATACTATGTTACTTGAGATTGCTAGACTCTGTTACTTGAGATTGCTAGACAGATACTCCATTACTTGAGATTGCTAGACAGATACTCCATTACTTGAGATTGCTAGACAGATACTATGTTACTTGAGATTGCTAGACAGATACTACATTACTTGAGATTGCTAGACAGATACTCCATTACTTGAGATTGCTGGACAGATACTCCATTACTTGAGATTGCTAGACAGATACTCCATTACTTGAGATTGCTAGACAGATACTACGTTACTTGAGATTGCTAGACAGATACTACATTACTTGAGATTGCTAGACAGATACTACATTACTTGAGATTGCTAGGCAGATACTCTGTTACTTGAGATTGCAAGACAGATACGACGTTACTTGAGATTGCTAGACAGATACTACCTTACTTGAGATTGCTAGACAGATACTCCGTTACTTGAGATTGCTAGACAGATACTCCGTTACTTGAGATTGCTAGACAGATACTACATTACTTGAGATTGCTAGACAGATACTACGTTACTTGAGATTGCTAGACAGATACTCCATTACTTGAGATTGCTAGACAGATACTTTGTTACTTGAGATTGCTAGACAGATACTCTAGTTACTTGAGATTGCTAGACAGATACTACATTACTTGAGATTGCTAGACATATATTACATTACTTGAGATTGCTAGACAGATACTCCCATTACTTGAGATTGCTGGACAGATACTCCATTACTTGAGATTGCTGGACAGATACTTTGTTACTTGAGATTGCTAGACAGATACTTTGTTACTTGAGATTGCTAGACAGATACTCTAGTTACTTGAGATTGCTAGACAGATACACCGTTACTTGAGATTGCTAGACAGATACTCCATTACTTGAGATTGCTAGACAGATACTCCATTACTTGAGATTGCTAGACAGATACTATGTTACTTGAGATTGTTAGACAGATACTCCATTACTTGAGATTGCTAGACAGATACTCCATTACTTGAGATTGCTAGACAGATACTATGTTACTTGAGATTGCTAGACAGATACTACATTACTTGAGATTGCTAGACAGATACTCCCATTACTTGAGATTGCTGGACAGATACTCCATTACTTGAGATTGCTAGACAGATACTTTGTTACTTGAGATTGCTAGACAGATACTCTAGTTACTTGAGATTGCTAGACAGATACTCCGTTACTTGAGATTGCTAGACAGATACTCCATTACTTGAGATTGCTAGACAGATACTCCGTTACTTGAGATTGCTGGACAGATACTCCGTTACTTGAGATTGCTAGACAGATACTACATTACTTGAGATTGCTAGACAGATACTCCATTACTTGAGATTGCGAGACAGATACTATGTTACTTGAGATTGCTAGACATATACTACATTACTTGAAAATGCTAGGCAGATAATACGTTACTTGAGATTGCTAGACAGATACTCTGTTACTTGAGATTACTAGACAGATACTCTGTTACTTGAGATTGCTAGACAGATACTACATTACTTGAGATTGTTAGACAGATACTACATTACTTGAGATTGCTAGACAGATACTACATTACTTGAAATTGCTAGGCAGATACTCTGTTACTTGAGATTGCTAGACAGATACTCTGTTACTTGAGATTGCTAGACATATACTACGTTACTTGAGATTGCTAGACAGATACTACGTTACTTGAGATTGCTAGACAGATACTACATTACTTGAGATTGCTAGACAGATACTCCGTTACTTGAGATTGCTAGACAGATACTACGTTACTTGAGATTGCTAGACAGATACTATGTTACTTGAGATTGCTAGACTCTCTGTTACTTGAGATTGCTAGACAGATACTCCATTACTTGAGATTGCTAGACAGATACTCCATTACTTGAGATTGCTAGACAGATACTATGTTACTTGAGATTGCTAGACAGATATTACATTACGTGAGATTGCTAGACAGATACTCCATTACTTGAGATTGCTGGACAGATACTCCATTACTTGAGATTGCTAGACAGATACTCCATTACTTGAGATTGCTAGACAGATACTACGTTCCTTGAGATTGCTAGACAGATACTACATTACTTGAGATTGCTAAACAGATACTACATTACTTGAAATTGCTAGGCAGATACTCTGTTACTTGAGATTGCTAGACAGATACTCTGTTACTTGAGATTGCTAGACATATACTATGTTACTTGAGATTGCTAGACAGATACTACGTTACTTGAGATTGCTAGACAGATACTCTGTTACTTGAGATTGCTAGACAGATACTCAGTTACTTGAGATTGCTAGACAGATACTCTCTATTACTTGAGATTGCTAGACAGATACTCCATTACTTGAGATTGCTAGACAGATACTCCATTACTTGAGATTGCTATACAGATACTATGTTACTTGAGATTGCTAGGCAGATACTCTGTTACTTGAGATTGCTAGACAGATACTACGTTACTTGAGATTGCTAGACAGATACTATGTTACTTGAGATTGCAAGACAGATACGACGTTACTTGAGATTGCTAGACAGATACTACCTTACTTGAGATTGCTAGACAGATACTCCGTTACTTGAGATTGCTAGACAGATACTCCGTTACTTGAGATTGCTAGACAGATACTACATTACTTGAGATTGCTAGACAGATACTACGTTACTTGAGATTGCTAGACAGATACTACATTACTTGAGATTGCTAGACAGATACTCTGTTACTTGAGATTGCTAGACAGATACTCTCTGTTACTTGAGATTGCTAGACAGATACTACATTACTTGAGATTGCTAGACAGATACTCCATTACTTGAGATTGCTAGACAGATACTACATTACTTGAGATTGCTAGACAGATACTCTGTTACTTGAGATTGCTAGACAGATACTCCATTACTTGAGATTGCTAGACAGATATTATGTTACTTGAGATTGCTAGACAGATACTCCATTACTTGAGATTGCTAGGCAGATACTCCATTACTTGAGATTGCTAGACAGATACTACGTTACTTGAGATTGCTAGACATATATTACATTACTTGAGATTGCTAGACAGATACTCCCATTACTTGAGATTGCTGGACAGATACTCCATTACTTGAGATTGCTGGACAGATACTTTGTTACTTGAGATTGCTAGACAGATACTTTGTTACTTGAGATTGCTAGACAGATACTCTAGTTACTTGAGATTGCTAGACAGATACACCGTTACTTGAGATTGCTAGACAGATACTCCATTACTTGAGATTGCTAGACAGATACTCCATTACTTGAGATTGCTAGACAGATACTATGTTACTTGAGATTGTTAGACAGATACTCCATTACTTGAGATTGCTAGACAGATACTCCATTACTTGAGATTGCTAGACAGATACTATGTTACTTGAGATTGCTAGACAGATACTACATTACTTGAGATTGCTAGACAGATACTCCCATTACTTGAGATTGCTGGACAGATACTCCATTACTTGAGATTGCTGGACAGATACTTTGTTACTTGAGATTGCTAGACAGATACTTTGTTACTTGAGATTGCTAGACAGATACTCTAGTTACTTGAGATTGCTAGGCAGATACTACGTTACTTGAGATTGCTAGACAGATACTCTGTTACTTGAGATTGCCAGACAGATACTACATTACTTGAGATTGTTAGACAGATACTACATTACTTGAGATTGCTAGACAGATACTACGTTACTTGAGATTGCTAGACAGATACTACATTACTTGAGATTGCTAGGCAGATACTACGTTACTTGAGATTGCTAGACAGATACTCTGTTACTTGAGATTGCTAGACAGATACTACATTACTTGAGATTGTTAGACAGATACTACATTACTTGAGATTGCTAGACAGATACTACATTACTTGAAATTGCTAGGCAGATACTCTGTTACTTGAGATTGCTAGACAGATACTCTGTTACTTGAGATTGTTAGACATATACTACATTACTTGAGATTGCTAGACAGATACTACGTTACTTGAGATTGCTAGACAGATACTACATTACTTGAGATTGCTAGACAGATACGACGTTACTTGAGATTGCTAGACAGATACTACATTACTTGAGATTGCTAGACAGATACTCTGTTACTTGAGATTGCTAGACAGATACTCAGTTACTTGAGATTGCTAGACAGATACTCCATTACTTGAGATTGCTAGACAGATACTATGTTACTTGAGATTGCTAGACAGATACTACGTTACTTGAGATTGCTAGACAGATACTACATTACTTGAGATTGCTAGACAGATACTCTGTTACTTGAGATTGCTAGACAGATACTCTCTGTTACTTGAGATTGCTAGACAGATACTCCATTACTTGAGATTGCTAGACAGATACTCCATTACTTGAGATTGCTAGACAGATACTATGTTATTTGAGATTGCTAGACAGATACTCCATTACTTGAGATTGCTAGACAGATACTCCATTACTTGAGATTGCTAGACAGGTACTATGTTACTTGAGATTGCTAGACAGATATTACATTACTTGAGATTGTTAGACAGATACTCCATTACTTGAGATTGCTGGACAGATACTCCATTACTTGAGATTGCTAGACAGATACTCCATTACTTGAGATTGCTACACAGATACTCTGTTACTTGAGATTGCTAGGCAGATACTCCATTACTTGAGATTGCTAGACAGATACTAATTACTTGAGATTGCTAGACAGATACTCCATTACTTGAGATTGCTAGACAGATACTATGTTACTTGAGATTGCTAGGCAGATACTACGTTACTTGAGATTGCTAGGCAGATACTCTGTTACTTGAGATTGCTAGACAGATACTACGTTACTTGAGATTGCTAGACAGATACTATGTTACTTGAGATTGCTAGACAGATACTACGCTACTTGAGATTGCTAGACAGATACTCCATTACTTGAGATTGCTAGACAGATACTCCATTACTTGAGATTGCTAGACAGATACTCCATTACTTGAGATTGCTGGACAGATACTCCGTTACTTGAGATTGCTAGACAGATACTCAGTTACTTGAGATTGCTAGACAGATACTCAGTTACTTGAGATTGCTAGACAGATACTACATTACTTGAGATTGCTAGACAGATACTCCATTACTTGAGATTGCTAGACAGATACTACGTTACTTGAGATTGCTAGACAGATACTACGTTACTTGAGATTGCTAGACAGATACTCCGTTACTTGAGATTGCTAGACAGATACTCCGTTACTTGAGACAGATACTCCATTAGTTGAGATTGCTGGACAGATACTCTGTTACTTGAGATTGCTAGACAGATACTCAGTTACTTGAGATTGCTAGACAGATACTCAGTTACTTGAGATTGCTAGACAGATACTACATTACTTGAGATTGCTAGACAGATACTATGTTACTTGAGATTGTTAGACAGATACTCCATTACTTGAGATTGCTAGACAGATACTCCATTACTTGAGATTGCTAGACAGATACTATGTTACTTGAGATTGCTAGACAGATACTACATTACTTGAGATTGCTAGACAGATACTCCCATTACTTGAGATTGCTGGACAGATACTTTGTTACTTGAGATTGCTAGACAGATACTTTGTTACTTGAGATTGCTAGACATATACTCTAGTTACTTGAGATTGCTAGACAGATACTCCATTACTTGAGATTGCTAGACAGATACTCCGTTACTTGAGATTGCTAGACAGATACTCCATTACTTGAGATTGCTAGACAGATACTACGTTACTTGAGATTGCTAGACAGATACTACCTTACTTGAGATTGCTAGGCAGATACTACGTTACTTGAGATTGCTAGACTCTCTGTTACTTGAGATTGCTAGACAGATACTCCATTACTTGAGATTGCTAGACAGATACTCCATTACTTGAGATTGCTAGACAGATACTATGTTACTTGAGATTGCTAGACAGATATTACATTACGTGAGATTGCTAGACAGATACTCCATTACTTGAGATTGCTGGACAGATACTCCATTACTTGAGATTGCTAGACAGATACTCCATTACTTGAGATTGCTAGACAGATACTACGTTCCTTGAGATTGCTAGACAGATACTACATTACTTGAGATTGCTAAACAGATACTACATTACTTGAAATTGCTAGGCAGATACTCTGTTACTTGAGATTGCTAGACAGATACTCTGTTACTTGAGATTGCTAGACATATACTATGTTACTTGAGATTGCTAGACAGATACTACGTTACTTGAGATTGCTAGACAGATACTCTGTTACTTGAGATTGCTAGACAGATACTCAGTTACTTGAGATTGCTAGACAGATACTCTCTATTACTTGAGATTGCTAGACAGATACTCCATTACTTGAGATTGCTAGACAGATACTCCATTACTTGAGATTGCTAGACAGATACTATGTTACTTGAGATTGCTAGACAGATACTCCATTACTTGAGATTGCTAGACAGATACTCCATTACTTGAGATTGCTAGACAGATACTCAGTTACTTGAGATTGCTAGACAGATACTACATTACTTGAGATTGCTAGACAGATACTATGTTACTTGAGATTGTTAGACAGATACTCCATTACTTGAGATTGCTAGACAGATACTCCATTACTTGAGATTGCTAGACAGATACTATGTTACTTGAGATTGCTAGACAGATACTACATTACTTGAGATTGCTAGACAGATACTCCCATTACTTGAGATTGCTGGACAGATACTTTGTTACTTGAGATTGCTAGACAGATACTTTGTTACTTGAGATTGCTAGACAGATACTACATTACTTGAGATTGCTAGACAGATACTCCCATTACTTGAGATTGCTGGACAGATACTTTGTTACTTGAGATTGCTAGACAGATACTCCATTACTTGAGATTGCTAGACAGATACTCCGTTACTTGAGATTGCTAGACAGATACTCCATTACTTGAGATTGCTAGACAGATACTACGTTACTTGAGATTGCTAGACAGATACTACCTTACTTGAGATTGCTAGGCAGATACTACATTACTTGAGATTGCTAGACTCTCTGTTACTTGAGATTGCTAGACAGATACTCCATTACTTGAGATTGCTAGACAGATACTCCATTACTTGAGATTGCTAGACAGATACTCCCATTACTTGAGATTGCTGGACAGATACTCCATTACTTGAGATTGCTAGACAGATACTTTGTTACTTGAGATTGCTAGACAGATACTTTGTTACTTGAGATTGCTAGACAGATACTATGTTACTTGAGATTGCTAGACAGATACTCTGTTACTTGAGATTGCTAGACAGATACTCAGTTACTTGAGATTGCTAGACAGATACTCTCTATTACTTGAGATTGCTAGACAGATACTCCATTACTTGAGATTGCTAGACAGATACTCCATTACTTGAGATTGCTAGACAGATACTATGTTACTTGAGATTGCTAGACAGATACTCCATTACTTGAGATTGCTAGACAGATACTCCATTACTTGAGATTGCTAGACAGATACTATGTTACTTGAGATTGCTAGACAGATACTACATTACTTGAGATTGCTAGACAGATACTCCATTACTTGAGATTGCTGGACAGATACTCCATTACTTGAGATTGCTAGACAGATACTCCATTACTTGAGATTGCTACACAGATACTCTGTTACTTGAGATTGCTAGGCAGATACTCCATTACTTGAGATTGCTAGACAGATACTAATTACTTGAGATTGCTAGACAGATACTCCATTACTTGAGATTGCTAGACAGATACTATGTTACTTGAGATTGCTAGGCAGATACTACGTTACTTGAGATTGCTAGGCAGATACTCTGTTACTTGAGATTGCTAGACAGATACTACGTTACTTGAGATTGCTAGACAGATACTATGTTACTTGAGATTGCTAGACAGATACTACGCTACTTGAGATTGCTAGACAGATACTCCATTACTTGAGATTGCTAGACAGATACTCCATTACTTGAGATTGCTAGACAGATACTCCATTACTTGAGATTGCTGGACAGATACTCCGTTACTTGAGATTGCTAGACAGATACTCAGTTACTTGAGATTGCTAGACAGATACTCAGTTACTTGAGATTGCTAGACAGATACTCCATTACTTGAGATTGCTAGACAGATACTATGTTACTTGAGATTGCTAGGCAGATACTACGTTACTTGAGATTGCTAGGCAGATACTCTGTTACTTGAGATTGCTAGACAGATACTACGTTACTTGAGATTGCTAGACAGATACTATGTTACTTGAGATTGCTAGACAGATACTACGCTACTTGAGATTGCTAGACAGATACTCCATTACTTGAGATTGCTAGACAGATACTCCATTACTTGAGATTGCTAGACAGATACTCCATTACTTGAGATTGCTGGACAGATACTCCGTTACTTGAGATTGCTAGACAGATACTCAGTTACTTGAGATTGCTAGACAGATACTCAGTTACTTGAGATTGCTAGACAGATACTACATTACTTGAGATTGCTAGACAGATACTCCATTACTTGAGATTGCTAGACAGATACTACGTTACTTGAGATTGCTAGACAGATACTACGTTACTTGAGATTGCTAGACAGATACTCCGTTACTTGAGATTGCTAGACAGATACTCCGTTACTTGAGACAGATACTCCATTAGTTGAGATTGCTGGACAGATACTCTGTTACTTGAGATTGCTAGACAGATACTCAGTTACTTGAGATTGCTAGACAGATACTCAGTTACTTGAGATTGCTAGACAGATACTACATTACTTGAGATTGCTAGACAGATACTATGTTACTTGAGATTGTTAGACAGATACTCCATTACTTGAGATTGCTAGACAGATACTCCATTACTTGAGATTGCTAGACAGATACTATGTTACTTGAGATTGCTAGACAGATACTACATTACTTGAGATTGCTAGACAGATACTCCCATTACTTGAGATTGCTGGACAGATACTTTGTTACTTGAGATTGCTAGACAGATACTTTGTTACTTGAGATTGCTAGACATATACTCTAGTTACTTGAGATTGCTAGACAGATACTCCATTACTTGAGATTGCTAGACAGATACTCCGTTACTTGAGATTGCTAGACAGATACTCCATTACTTGAGATTGCTAGACAGATACTACGTTACTTGAGATTGCTAGACAGATACTACCTTACTTGAGATTGCTAGGCAGATACTACGTTACTTGAGATTGCTAGACTCTCTGTTACTTGAGATTGCTAGACAGATACTCCATTACTTGAGATTGCTAGACAGATACTCCATTACTTGAGATTGCTAGACAGATACTATGTTACTTGAGATTGCTAGACAGATATTACATTACGTGAGATTGCTAGACAGATACTCCATTACTTGAGATTGCTGGACAGATACTCCATTACTTGAGATTGCTAGACAGATACTCCATTACTTGAGATTGCTAGACAGATACTACGTTCCTTGAGATTGCTAGACAGATACTACATTACTTGAGATTGCTAAACAGATACTACATTACTTGAAATTGCTAGGCAGATACTCTGTTACTTGAGATTGCTAGACAGATACTCTGTTACTTGAGATTGCTAGACATATACTATGTTACTTGAGATTGCTAGACAGATACTACGTTACTTGAGATTGCTAGACAGATACTCTGTTACTTGAGATTGCTAGACAGATACTCAGTTACTTGAGATTGCTAGACAGATACTCTCTATTACTTGAGATTGCTAGACAGATACTCCATTACTTGAGATTGCTAGACAGATACTCCATTACTTGAGATTGCTAGACAGATACTATGTTACTTGAGATTGCTAGACAGATACTCCATTACTTGAGATTGCTAGACAGATACTCCATTACTTGAGATTGCTAGACAGGTACTATGTTACTTGAGATTGCTAGACAGATATTACATTACTTGAGATTGTTAGACAGATACTCCATTACTTGAGATTGCTGGACAGATACTCCATTACTTGAGATTGCTAGACAGATACTCCATTACTTGAGATTGCTACACAGATACTCTGTTACTTGAGATTGCTAGGCAGATACTCCATTACTTGAGATTGCTAGACAGATACTAATTACTTGAGATTGCTAGACAGATACTACATTACTTGAGATTGCTAGACAGATACTATGTTACTTGAGATTGCTAGGCAGATACTACGTTACTTGAGATTGCTAGGCAGATACTCTGTTACTTGAGATTGCTAGACAGATACTATGTTACTTGAGATTGCTAGACAGTTACTATGTTACTTGAGATTGCTAGACAGTTACTACGTTACTTGAGATTGCTAGACAGATACTCCATTACTTGAGATTGCTAGACAGATACTCCATTACTTGAGATTGCTAGACAGATACTCCATTACTTGAGATTGCTGGACAGATACTCCGTTACTTGAGATTGCTAGACAGATACTCAGTTACTTGAGATTGCTAGACAGATACTCAGTTACTTGAGATTGCTAGACAGATACTACATTACTTGAGATTGCTAGACAGATACTCCATTACTTGAGATTGCTAGACAGATACTACGTTACTTGAGATTGCTAGACAGATACTACATTACTTGAGATTGCTAGGCAGATACTACGTTACTTGAGATTGCTAGACAGATAATCTGTTACTTGAGATTGCTAGACAAATACTCTGTTACTTGAGATTGTTAGACAGATACTCAGTTACTTGATATTGCTAGACAGACACTCTCTGTTACTTGAGATTGCTAGACAGATACTCCATTACTTGAGATTGCTAGACAGATACTATGTTACTTGAGATTGCTAGACAGATACTCCATTACTTGAGATTGCTAGACAGATACTCCATTACTTGAGATTGCTAGACAGGTACTATGTTACTTGAGATTGCTAGACAGATATTACATTACTTGAGATTGCTAGACAGATACTCCATTACTTGAGATTGCTGGACAGATACTCCATTACTTGAGATTGCTAGACAGATACTCCATTACTTGAGATTGCTACACAGATACTCTGTTACTTGAGATTGCAAGGCAGATACTCCATTACTTGAGATTGCTAGACAGATACTACATTACTTGAGAATGCTAGACAGATACTACATTACTTGAGATTGCTAGACAGATACTATGTTACTTGAGATTGCTAGGCAGATACTACGTTACTTGAGATTGCTAGACAGATACTACGTTACTTGAGATTGCTAGACAGATACTATGTTACTTGAGATTGCTAGACAGATACTCCGTTACTTGAGATTGCTAGACAGATACTCCATTACTAGAGATTGCTAGACAGATACTCCATTACTTGAGATTGCTGGACAGATACTCCGTTACTTGAGATTGCTAGACAGATACTACATTACTTGAGATTGCTAGACAGATACTCCATTACTTGAGATTGCTAGACAGATACTACGTTACTTGAGATTGCTAGACAGATACTACATTACTTGAGATTGCTAGGCAGATACTATGTTACTTGAGATTGCTAGACAGATACTACGTTACTTGAGATTGCTAGACAGATACTACATTACTTGAGATTGCTAGACAGATACTCTGTTACTTGAGATTGCTAGACAGATACTATGTTACTTGAGATTGCTAGGCAGATACTACGTTACTTGAGATTGCTAGGCAGATACTTGTTACTTGAGATTGCTAGACAGATGCTACATTACTTGAGATTGCTAGACAGATACTATTACTTGAGATTGCTAGACAGATACTAGTTACTTGAGATTGCTAGGCAGATACTCCGTTACTTGAGATTGCTAGACAGATACTCCGTTACTTGAGATTGCTAGACAGATACTACATTACTTGAGATTGCTAGACAGATACTACATTACTTGAGATTGCTAGACAGATACTCCATTACTTGAGATTGCTGGACAGATACTATTTACTTGAGATTGCTAGACAGATACTCCGTTACTTGAGATTGCTAGACAGATACTCCATTACTTGAGATTGCTAGACAGATACTCCATTACTTGAGATTGCTAGACAGATACTATGTTACTTGAGATTGCTAGACAGATACTACATTACTTGAGATTGCTAGACAGATACTCCGTTACTTGAGATTGCTAGACAGATACTCCATTACTTGAGATTGCTAGACAGATACTACGTTACTTGAGATTGCTAGACAGATACTCGTTACTTGAGATTGCTAGACAGATACTCCATTACTTGAGATTGCTAGACAGATACTACATTACTTGAGATTGCTAGACAGATACTCTTACTTGAGATTGCTAGACAGATACTCCATTACTTGAGATTGCTAGACAGATACTCTGTTACTTGAGATTGCTAGACAGATACTATTACTTGAGATTGCTAGACAGATACTCTTACTTGAGATTGCTAGGCAGATATCTTACTTGAGATTGCTAGACAGATACTCCATTACTTGAGATTGCTAGACAGATACTATGTTACTTGAGATTGCTAGGCAGATACTACGTTACTTGAGATTGCTAGACAGATACTCTGTTACTTGAGATTGCTAGACAGATACTACATTACTTGAGATTGCTAGACAGATACTCTAGTTACTTGAGATTGCTAGACAGATACTCCGTTACTTGAGATTGCTAGACAGATACTCCATTACTTGAGATTGCTAGACAGATACTCCATTACTTGAGATTGCTAGACAGATACTATGTTACTTGAGATTGCTAGACAGATACTCCGTTACTTGAGATTGCTAGACAGATACTCATTACTTGAGATTGCTAGACAGATACTTGTTACTTGAGATTGCTAGACAGATACTACATTACTTGAGATTGCTAGACAGATACTCCATTACTTGAGATTGCTGGACAGATACTCCATTACTTGAGATTGCTGGACAGATACTTTGTTACTTGAGATTGCTAGACAGATACTTTGTTACTTGAGATTGCTAGACAGATACTCTAGTTACTTGAGATTGCTAGACAGATACTCCGTTACTTGAGATTGCTAGACAGATACTCCATTACTTGAGATTGCTAGACAGATACTACGTTACTTGAGATTGCTAGGCAGATACTACGTTACTTGAGATTGCTAGACAGATACTCTGTTACTTGAGATTGCTAGACAGATACTCTGTTACTTGAGATTGCTAGACAGATACTACATTACTTGAGATTGTTAGACAGATACTACATTACTTGAGATTGCTAGACAGATACTACATTACTTGAAATTGCTAGGCAGATACTCTGTTACTTGAGATTGCTAGACAGATACTCTGTTACTTGAGATTGCTAGACATATACTACATTACTTGAGATTGCTAGACAGATACTCCATTACTTGAGATTGCTGGACAGATACTCCATTACTTGAGATTGCTAGACAGATACTCCATTACTTGAGATTGCTAGACAGATACTCAGTTACTTGAGATTGCTAGACAGATACTACATTACTTGAGATTGCTAGACAGATACTCCATTACTTGAGATTGCTAGACAGATACTATGTTCCTTGAGATTGCTAGACAGATACTACATTACTTGAGATTGCTAAACAGATACTACATTACTTGAGATTGCTAGACAGATACTCTGTTACTTGTGATTGCTAGACAGATACTCTGTTACTTGAGATTGCTAGACATATACTATGTTACTTGAGATTGCTAGACAGATACTACGTTACTTGAGATTGCTAGACAGATACTATATTACTTGAGATTGCTAGACAGATACTACGTTACTTGAGATTGCTAGACAGATACTACATTACTTGAGATTGCTAGACAGATACTACATTACTTGAGATTGCTAGACAGATACTCCCATTACTTGAGATTGCTGGACAGATACTCCATTACTTGAGATTGCTGGACAGATACTTTGTTACTTGAGATTGCTAGACAGATACTTTGTTACTTGAGATTGCTAGACAGATACTCTAGTTACTTGAGATTGCTAGACAGATACTCCATTACTTGAGATTGCTAGACAGATACTCCATTACTTGAGATTGCTAGACAGATACTATGTTACTTGAGATTGTTAGACAGATACTCCATTACTTGAGATTGCTAGACAGATACTCCATTACTTGAGATTGCTAGACAGATACTATGTTACTTGAGATTGCTAGACAGATACTACATTACTTGAGATTGCTAGACAGATACTCCCATTACTTGAGATTGCTGGACAGATACTCCATTACTTGAGATTGCTGGACAGATACTTTGTTACTTGAGATTGCTAGACAGATACTTTGTTACTTGAGATTGCTAGACAGATACTCTAGTTACTTGAGATTGCTAGACAGATACTCCATTACTTGAGATTGCTAGACAGATACTCCATTACTTGATATTGCTAGACAGATACTACGTTACTTGAGATTGCTAGACAGATACTACATTACTTGAGATTGCTAGACAGATACTCAGTTACTTGAGATTGCTAGACAGATACTCAGTTACTTGAGATTGCTAGACAGATACTCCGTTACTTGAGATTGCTGGACAGTTACTACATTACTTGAGATTGCTAGGCAGATACTACGTTACTTGAGATTGCTGGACAGATACTGTTACTTGAGATTGCTGGACAGATACTCCATTACTTGAGATTGCTAGACAGATACTCCATTACTTGAGATTGCTAGACAGATACTCTGTTACTTGAGATTGCTAGGCAGATACTACGTTACTTGAGATTGCTAGGCAGATACTCTGTTACTTGAGATTGCTAGACAGATACTACATTACTTGAGATTGCTAGACAGATACTATGTTACTTGAGATTGCTAGACAGATACTCCATTACTTGAGATTGCTAGACAGATACTCCATTACTTGAGATTGCTAGACAGATACTCCATTACTTGAGATTGCTAGACAGATACTATGTTACTTGAGATTGTTAGACAGATACTCCATTACTTGAGATTGCTAGACAGATACTCCATTACTTGAGATTGCTAGACAGATACTATGTTACTTGAGATTGCTAGACAGATACTACATTACTTGAGATTGCTAGACACATACTCCCATTACTTGAGATTGCTGGACAGATACTCCATTACTTGAGATTGCTGGACAGATACTTTGTTACTTGAGATTGCTAGACAGATACTTTGTTACTTGAGATTGCTAGACAAATACTCTAGTTACTTGAGATTGCTAGACAGATACTCCGTTACTTGAGATTGCTAGACAGATACTCCATTACTTGAGATTGCTAGACAGATACTACGTTACTTGAGATTGCTAGACAGATACTACATTACTTGAGATTTCTAGGCAGATACTACGTTACTTGAGATTGCTAGACAGATACTCTGTTACTTGAGATTGCTAGACAGATACTCTGTTACTTGAGATTGCTAGACAGATACTACATTACTTGAGATTGTTAGACAGATACTACATTACTTGAGATTGCTAGACAGATACTACATTACTTGAAATTGCTAGGCAGATACTCTGTTACTTGAGATTACTAGACAGATACTCTGTTACTTGAGATTGCTAGACATATACTACATTACTTGAGATTGCTAGACAGATACTACGTTACTTGAGATTGCTAGACAGATACTACATTACTTGAGATTGCTAGACAGATACGACGTTACTTGAGATTGCTAGACAGATACTACATTACTTGAGATTGCTAGACAGATACTCTGTTACTTGAGATTGCTAGACAGATACTCAGTTACTTGAGATTGCTAGACAGATACTCTCTGTTACTTGAGATTGCTAGACAGATATTACATTACCTGAGATTGCTAGACAGATACTCCATTACTTGAGATTGCTGGACAGATACTCCATTACTTGAGATTGCTAGACAGATACTCCATTACTTGAGATTGCTAGACAGATACTCAGTTACTTGAGATTGCTAGACAGATACTACATTACTTGAGATTGCTAGACAGATACTCCATTACTTGAGATTGCTAGACAGATACTACGTTCCTTGAGATTGCTAGACAGATACAACATTACTTGAGATTGCTAAACAGATACTACATTACTTGAAATTGCTAGGCAGATACTCTGTTACTTGAGATTGCTAGACAGATACTCTGTTACTTGAGATTGCTAGACATATACTATGTTACTTGAGATTGCTAGACAGATACTACGTTACTTGAGATTGCTAGACAGATACTATATTACTTGAGATTGCTAGACAGATACTACGTTACTTGAGATTGCTAGACAGATACTACATTACTTGAGATTGCTAGACAGATACTCCCATTACTTGAGATTGCTGGACAGATACTCCATTACTTGAGATTGCTGGACAGATACTTTGTTACTTGAGATTGCTAGACAGATACTTTGTTACTTGAGATTGCTAGACAGATACTCTAGTTACTTGAGATTGCTAGACAGATACACCGTTACTTGAGATTGCTAGACAGATACTCCATTACTTGAGATTGCTAGACAGATACTCCATTACTTGAGATTGCTAGACAGATACTATGTTACTTGAGATTGTTAGACAGATACTCCATTACTTGAGATTGCTAGACAGATACTCCATTACTTGAGATTGCTAGACAGATACTATGTTACTTGAGATTGCTAGACAGATACTACATTACTTGAGATTGCTAGACAGATACTCCCATTACTTGAGATTGCTGGACAGATACTCCATTACTTGAGATTGCTAGACAGATACTTTGTTACTTGAGATTGCTAGACAGATACTCTAGTTACTTGAGATTGCTAGACAGATACTCCGTTACTTGAGATTGCTAGACAGATACTCCATTACTTGAGATTGCTAGACAGATACTACGTTACTTGAGATTGCTAGACAGATACTACATTACTTGAGATTGCTAGGCAGATACTACGTTACTTGAGATTGCTAGACAGATACTCTGTTACTTGAGATTGCTAGACAGATACTCTGTTACTTGAGATTGCTAGACAGATACTACATTACTTGAGATTGTTAGACAGATACTACATTACTTGAGATTGCTAGACAGATACTACATTACTTGAAATTGCTAGGCAGATACTCTGTTACTTGAGATTGCTAGACAGATACTCTGTTACTTGAGATTGCTAGACATATACTACATTACTTGAGATTGCTAGACAGATACTACGTTACTTGAGATTGCTAGACAGATACTAAATTACTTGAGATTGCTAGACAGATACTCCGTTACTTGAGATTGCTAGACAGATACTCAGTTACTTGAGATTGCTAGACAGATACTACGTTACTTGAGATTGCTAGGCAGATACTACGTTACTTGAGATTGCTAGACAGATACTCTGTTACTTGAGATTGCTAGACAGATACTATGTTACTTGAGATTGCTAGACAGATACTACATTACTTGAGATTGTTAGACAGATACTACATTACTTGAGATTGCTAGGCAGATACTCTGTTACTTGAGATTGTTAGACAGATACTCTGTTACTTGAGATTGCTAGACATATACTCTAGTTACTTGAGATTGCTAGACAGATACTCCATTACTTGAGATTGCTAGACAGATACTCTGTTACTTGAGATTGCTAGACAGATACTACGTTACTTGAGATTGTTAGACAGATACTCTAGTTACTTGAGATTGCTAGACAGATACTCTGTTACTTGAGATTGCTAGACAGATACTCAGTTACTTGAGATTGCTAGACAGATACTCTGTTACTTGAGATTGCTAGACAGATACTACGTTACTTGAGATTGTTAGACAGATACTCTAGTTACTTGAGATTGCTAGACAGATACTACGTTACTTGAGATTGTTAGACAGATACTCTGTTACTTGAGATTGCTAGACAGATACTATATTACTTGAGATTGCTAGACAGATACTCCGTTACTTGAGATTGCTAGACAGATACTATGTTACTTGAGATTGCTAGACAGATACTATGTTACTTGAGATTGCTAGACAGATACTCCGTTACTTGAGATTGCTAGACAGATACTCCATTAATTGAGATTGTTAGACAGATATTACGTTAATTGAGATTGCTAGACAGATACTACGTTAATTGAGATTGCTAGACAGATACTCCATTAATTGAGATTGCTAGACAGATACTACGTTAATTGAGATTGCTAGACAGATACTCCATTAATTGAGATTGCTAGACAGATACTCAGTTACTTGAGATTGCTAGACAGATACTCAGTTACTTGAGATTGCTAGACAGATACTACATTACTTGAGATTGCTAGACAGATACTACGTTACTTGAGATTGCTAGAAAGATACTACATTACTTGAGATTGCTAGACAGATACTCTGTTACTTGAGATTGCTAGACAGATACTCAGTTACTTGAGATTGCTAGACAGATACTCTGTTACTTGAGATTGCTAGGCAGATATTACGTTACTTGAGATTGCTAGACAGATACTCCATTACTTGAGAATGCTAGACAGATACTATGTTACTTGAGATTGCTAGACAGATACTCCATTACTTGAGATTGCTAGACAGATACTATGTTACTTGAGATTGCTAGACAGATACTACATTACTTGATATTGCTAGACAGATACTCCATTACTTGAGATTGCTAGACAGATACTCCATTACTTGAGATTGCTAGACAGATACTACATTACTTGAGATTGCTAGACAGATACTCCATTACTTGAAATTGCTGGACAGATACTCCATTGCTTGAGATTGCTGGACAGATACTTTGTTACTTGAGATTGCTAGACAGATACTCTGTTACTTGAGATTGCTAGACAGATACTACGTTACTTGAGATTGTTAGACAGATACTCTAGTTACTTGAGATTGCTAGACAGATACTACATTACTTGAGATTGCTAGGCAGATACTCCGTTACTTGAGATTGCTTGACAGATACTCTGTTACTTGAGATTGCTAGACAGATACTCTGTTACTTGAGATTGCTAGACAGATACTACATTACTTGAGATTGTTAGACAGATACTCTAGTTACTTGAGATTGCTAGACAGATACTACGTTACTTAAGATTGTTAGACAGATACTCTGTTACTTGAGATTGCTAGACAGATACTCTGTTACTTGAGATTGCTAGACAGATACTCTGTTACTTGAGATTGCTAGACAGATACTACGTTACTTAAGATTGTTAGACAGATACTCTGTTACTTGAGATTGCTAGACAGATACTACATTACTTGAGATTGCTAGACAGATACTATGTTACTTGAGATTGCTAGACAGATACTACATTACTTGAGATTGCTAGACAGATACTCCGTTACTTGAGATTGCTAGACAGATACTCGTTACTTGAGGAATTATTGCTCTTATACTTGTACAGATATGTTAGATTCTGGGATACATGCCCAGAAATAGTTTATACAAATTAATTTTAGCTCGATTGTGAAACAAGTTCCTACAACTTATATTAATCACTCTCGAGACCTCATTCCTGATGGAATCCATCGCCACGAGGGAGAGAGAAGAGGCAATGTGGAATTTAAATGCATTGCCTAAGGACACAACCATAACAGCTCCGGCGGGCTCGAACTCCGGACCTTTCGCACCTGAAGCGAACGCGCATCCACTGCGCTATCACGACTTCCACATGATTGTGCCCAGAAATAATTCCAGAATGCCTGCCAATACTTAGGCCTACCAGGATCTATTTGATGGACATTGGTTTCTATTTAGGTTCCTGGGCCTACATAGTTACACAGACACTCAAATAAATTATGTATCTGTCTGTTAGTGGTGGATGTTGGAGAATTGATTACTGGTTTGGAGAATTGATTACTGGTTTGTACGGGTGGTCTTCTCCACCACAACAGACTGACTGTGTACGATAATGCTCCAGAGTGGGCACTGTACAAATTATCCCTAAGAGGAGTGATAGCGCGTTCGCATAAAGTGTGAAATGCCCGAAGATTACGCCCAACTGTAGCTGTTACGATTGTGCCTTTAAGTAAGACACTTAAATTCCACATTGCTTCTTCTCTCCTCTCCCTCATGGCGATGAATTCCATCTGTAATGAGGACTCGGGAGAGATTAATATAATGTTGTAAGAACTTGTTTCGCGAACAGGCTAAAATAAATTAGGAAAAATGAAGAAAATGTCTTCCTACACATAGTTGCTTCCGGTTGTATCGCGTGATAGTTTGTATCACGGTATTTCAGGTTTCGACAACCAGTCTGAAAAAGCGGGGCTCGAACTCCGGACCTTTCGTCCGTGGGCAAGCATCGCATTTGGAATTGAACGGTCCCAGGTATCATTGAGCAAGGCACCTTACACACATGGCTTAGTACTGTTTAACCGCTTAAGTCGGCTAAGCCTGCCCAGGACAACATAATAGGCCCGCAAGGGGTTTGACATTAATGAAACATACATACATACAAATTGGTCTGTTTTGGAAAATGTCGCACTTGCCCGGGATTCATATGTGGATTACTACTATAATGTTACTAAGCCGACCATAGGCAAGAACTGTTTGTTGCCCGGTACCGAACCGAGTTGACCACAGCTGGCACAAGCTACATTGAATATATACGACGTAGTCTCTAAACGCGTACAAATGTGAATGCCTAAATTTTAATGGAAGAATTAAAAAGAACAGAATTGCAATAAATGTAATTCAGTGGCAATCAATGATGATTTTCTGCCACTCATTCTAAATGCAACTACCTACATGCAAATTGTACAAGACTTAGTATATACATATATTACATGTCGTCTATTGTTGCAACCGTATATAATAATGAACATGTATTATTTACTTTTCACAGGCATTATAGTGAAAAGACGGAGAAGAGCTTGGCAGGGAGGTAAAAGTGCAGAGGGGTTGTGGTAGGGGTGGCAGAGAGGCAGTTCTAGGAGTAGAAGTATATAATATATATTTGTGGAAGTCGTGATGGTGCAGTGGATGCGCGTTCGCTTCAGGTGCGAAAGGTCTGGAGTTCGAGCCCCGCTGGAGCCGTTACGATTGTGTCCTTAGGCAAGGCATTTAAATTCCACATTGCCTCTTCTCTCCCTCGTGGCGATGGATTCCATCAGGAATGAGGTCTCGAGAGTGATTTATATAAGTTGAAAGAACTTGTTTCGCAATCGAGCTAAAATAAATTTGTATAATAAAAAAAGTATAGGAAGAGGTAATTATGAATGTTTCCATTTAGGTCGAAGAAAAACCTTGCGGGACCTAGACATGTTTTCCTGGGCAAGCTTGATCGACATAAGCGATTAACCAGTACTAAGCACTGTGTATGAGGAGCCTTGCTCAATGACACCTACAGACAGTCTTGACACTACCGTGACCGAGTATCGAACCTGGTACCCTTCAGGCCTATACAATGATTTGTAATAATTACGTATCATATGTATCAATCTTTGTTATGGCACAGTCTTTGACATTGCTAAACACCATTTTCCACTTGTCTCCTGCATGTATATATTAAATTTAGAATTAATAGCATATTAACTGAAAAAACAAATACATTCATTGTTACTTTGAATATCAAATGTATTCTAAGCACAGCCAATTTGGTATTTACGAACATATAATTATAGGCGATGAAGTAACTGTCTTCCTTCTCAAATATGTCTTGGTATTATACCCTGTGCAGGGCCCCATAAAATATAACGATTGTTTGAAAACAAGTATGTCCACTGACATATACCATAGTATGTTGATTTTAAGCCCTACAATGATTAAACAACTACTGGTAGTTATAAGATACATCGTTAGTGCTCAAAACTAAAATAATTCTTACAAAATAAAACGTAGCAACAAACCTTGTGTTTAGTAGATAATACATGACGGATGTTGGTGAATTTCAATGTCTTTGTCTTTCTAAATCCTCCCTATTTGCCCCACGTTGCCTGTTTTAATTGAATTACTTGATATGTCGATTCATAACCACTGCTAGGTCCTCGCAAGGGGTTTGACATTAATGGGACATACATACAATTCTGTCAAGTGTCATGTTCAATGTGCTTTTTTACATCCGCTGTTTCACGCATGCACTGTGCGTGTTTACATTTTGGTTTGTTGATAAACAAATTCGCGTATACGACGCTTTGTATTTATTGGAATATTATCGTTTCTGAGCGACTATTTTCGATTTTTGTAAACACACACACACATTAGTATTTATATTTTACACAAAACATCCTTTATTACGATGTAATGCTGCTTTAAATAGTTTTAACCTATTTTCGCTGACAGTACCGGTAGCCTAATGCAACTGTCACCTGACTGGTTCAGTAGCCGAATATAAACAGAAAACTTGTTGGGAAATGTTTTTCCACCGAAATGATGCGATTTATGAGCATTTCAGGTAGCTATCCGGATTGGAAAAAAATGTACAAATAACCAGAAAAAAGTCTTATTGAGTTGTAATATTGTTAGTAATTGGTGTTACTAAGTCAAAATATTATATTCAACATTTACTCGTGCATAAATAGGGTGACAGTGCAGGGGCGGCGCCAGGGGGGGTTCGGGGGGTGCGAACGAACCCCCTTTTTCAGTTAATGGTGTACGATCATATGATGAAACCCATCTCAAGGAATGCTTCATATCATCATCACCAGTCGCAAAATGAGATGATTCATTTGATTGGCCACTCCATCATCCAAGCAGATATTATTACAGAGATTAAGAAATCAGGTTTTCACACTGTAATGGTGGATGAGGTAACATCAAGCAATGATGAAATTCTATCAGTTTGCTATCGCTTTGTAGACGAAGAGAAACAGATACGAGAGGAGTTCGTTGAGTTCATAGAATTACTGGCGAAGCTATCGCTAATGCCATCCTGGAGTTCCATAAAAACGTTGGTTTGGATATTCATCAGCTTCAGGGGCAGTGTTATGATGGTGCCTCAAACATGTCTAGCGAAAAAAAGGCGTATCTGGAATCATTTCACAGCATACACCAAATGCTCCATATACCCATTGCAATGGACATATTCTTAATCTTTCCATTGCCGCTAGCTGTAAAGCTAATAACATACAGCATGTGATTGCTACCATGAAGGATGTAGCTATCTTCTTCAACTACTCTCCAAAATGGGAAAGGCTCATAGAAATGATAGCGGAAAAACGTCACGTTCACAATGCCACCACTAGAAAAGTGATAATTGGCATGTGCAAGACCCGTTGGTCGGAGCGCGATACCGCTTATGAGCATTTCTACCTGGCCCTACCATTCCTGGTAGAGTGCTTTGATATCATCAGTGGTACTCACCCGGACATGGATGATTTTGATAAGGCGATTACGGAAGGCTGGGACTCGGAATCAAAGAAAGATGCAATTACTCACGTTAAAGCTGTGACGGATTTCGGATTTATTATTGGTCTGGTGTCGCTGTATTACCTGTTGCACCCTCTTCACGGTGTTACCGTCTACATTCAGGGTCGAACAATAGACATTGTAAAAGCTTACCAGTTGATTGATGAAACCGCGTCTGATATGAAAGCGACACGTGACAACGTTGAAGAAGGTTTCAAAAAGATCTACAAACAAGCCGAATGCATCGCAGAGAAACTAAACGTTGATCCGTCTTTGCCACGCATTGCCAAACGCCAGATCCATCGTCAAAATCAGCCCGCTGATACGCCAGAAGAATATTATCGCCGTACAGTTGCCATTCCACGTCTTGACTGCATCATCAGTGAGATGGATACACGATTTAACAAACTTTCACAGAGAGTTGTGAAGCTGCTGATGCTTGTTCCTGCCATCTGTTTTACCATACATTTTGAGCTCTAGAATGCAGGAAATGCCATTTCAGAGCTTCCAGATTAAAACAATTTCAGGGGGAGCATGCCCCCTGACACCCCTAGCGGGCTCCTGCCCTATGGGCCGTCGCACTTGCATCGAACCCCTTCCAGAAATTCCTAGCGCCGCGCCTGCAGTTGCATTAGGCTACCGGTACACACAACGGAACGCTATTGAACCATGCTTCACCTCTGTCAGCGAAAATAGGTTAAAACTATTTAAATATTTTAAATACGGATGTAAATGGAAAAAATATGCCGAGCATAGGAATACGCCGAGCATAGGTTCCACCACTCTACTGTTCCACCGTGCAAGTGATAAAAAATTATTTTAATATTAATTTTATGTTCTGGAATGTGCATAGTCCAAATATTTATGTATGTATGTTCCATTAATGTCAAACCACTTGCGGGGACCTATACATATTTTCCTGGGCATGCTTAGCCGACCTAAGTGGTTAACCAGTACTAAGCAATGTGTGTGAGGTGGCTTGCTCAATGACACTACATACGTGGCCTGACTGAGTATCAAACCCGGATCGCTCAATTCCAAATCCGACGCTCTACCATTGGACCACGGACGCCATATTTAGACTTGAAAAATGTGACATTTTACTATCCAGGCATTTTTCAAAATAACAGAAAAAATAATTTATGTAGAGGTCTTATTTATAGGACTAGAATGTGCACAATTAGTGTAGAATCAATGTTCTAGATATATTACAATAATAAAATAAATAGGGCCTAACTTGATAAGCAGGCACGTAGCTGCCATTAGGCCAAAAGGCCCTGGCCTGCACATCATTTTGACAAAAGAAATATATATATCATGTTTATTAAAACATGTCCGAATTTGTCTTTTTAAATGCAGCCAAATGATGGAAATTGCATCCTAAAAACCAAAAAATTCCGGGGGTGCATGCCCCCGGACCCCCTAGCAACCTCGTTCGCTACGGTCACTCAACATTCTTTACCTGGGACTGCACATAATTTGCCTCCTGGCTACGCCCCTGATAAGTGATACTAAAATACAATTCCTTGTATCGATACCTTATCTGAAGTGTCCATGATCCGACGTATTCAAGGTCCGAAATGTTACTAATTCGTCTGACATACTCTACTGATCGTACACGTATCTATCTTCCTCTAATGTCGAACACCTCGCGGTGATGTAGACCTGTTGTATACGGAACGCCTACTCGGGCCTCAATATTCCGGCATAATTTTAATCTATTTCATCATGATACAATTATATACCAATGCAAATTTATCTATGGAGATCTAGAACTACATTTATCAAACAAAAAACGAGTTGATCTATGAAAACTGAAACATTTACCCATTTGTTGACATGTGTCCGTAGTCCCATATTTATGTAATATTGTCCTTAACCTTGTAATGTCCTTATTTACACGCGGTTTATGCATGCGCGCTCAGACAACTTAGCATCTACCGAGAATTGATGTATATGATAATTTACACTTAATACAAGCTAGTATGTAGATGATCATTGTACAGTGTCGGTCTAAAGTCATCACTGTAACCCTCCTGTTTTAACCGTATTCATTGTTTTAAGGACATTCCGCTTTGTTAAGTTGTTAAGTCATCAGACCGTATCGGCTGTCTAAATTGCATATCAGGGAGTGTCTACGTTGCGGGCACTATGTTCAGTTTGTGTGCACATGATTGTATGGATACGAATTGTATTATTTGCGAGATAATTACAGATTGTATTTTCTCTAATTTTAATAAAATTCGATCTACCTAAAATAGTTTTTGCTGACTTCAAATTCCACAATCCAAAACTCAATGCCAGCCCCCGCATTCCCCCAGGACTATATACTGCCGAACAGTCAGTAATGATTATGATTGGCAGGCACAGTCTAGAACAATGAGTTAATCTAAAATGCCATGTGCAAGTTAAAGAGATAAAAGGATCTGCAAAGCTATATAGTTAAAAGCAGAGAGTACAGGGATTAGAGAGAGTTCGAGTTCAGTCTACTAACAAAGGTCGACAGATTGGGTCTCGACTGTATCGGTAGACTGGTTCATAACCTGATTGTTCTTAGGGGAAGTGAGTTGGCATGGTATTGTGGTTTTGACTGGGATTAGATAGTTAAGGTTTCTTGTTGGTGTAAGGTGATAGTGATCTACAGCAACTAGTTCATTTCTTATTTTGAAAAACACGATTAGTGAGGCTTGATTTCGTCTATGTTCTAATGTTTTCCAATTGAGGGTTGATACCATTTGTGATACACTACTAATGTAGTTGTAATCATTGAATATATATCTGGCTGCATATCTGTGGACTATTTCTACTTTGTAGGTGAGGTGTTTCTGCCAGAGGTTCCAGACTGTAAAGCAGTATTCAACCTGTGGGCGGACATAAATGATACATGCGTTTTCTTTGACATGTTTGTTATTTGTTTTGACATTCCTATTGGTTTAAACATATGTATTCGTCATAATATACACACTATACATATACAATTACATAATTTACACAAATATATTTGCAATGACTAGTGGATTGAATTGGAAGCTATAATAGCTTATTGAAATTCTCTCCACCGCATATAACACCGGTGCAAGATATGGCGATTGATCTGATTAGCATTATTCAAGATATATTACGGCTATGTATCTTGTATCTTGTATGTAGCTTCCTCCAATATCTGGAGAACCGTTCACTGACAGCAAACGTAGTAGTGGTTCCTAGTAGAATCGTCGCGCACACTTATAATGTTCTAATTCGGTTGATATAGGCTTGAGAAAATAAATATGGGTGAATCGGATTATAAATTTAGACCCTACTGACCCGACAGCGACTCCCTTAACGTACTATTGAGTTCATTATTTCCCTAAATGATCGAGACGTATATGTCTTCTAAAGAAGAAAAGAGATATAAAAAAAAGACCTATATAATACATAGGTAGGACAAAAAAGATAGTACTGTTGGTGATGTACATAACCAGCCAGAGTGGATATGGATGACATGAAATGTGCTATATATTTTTAAATAAGAAGAAACAAGGACAGAGATAATATACATAAGAAGCACTATTTGGAAAATGATGGAAAAGAAGAAGCTTAGAAAGAAATGTAGAGGAGCGACTAAGGATGAAATTTGATTTGAAAACTGATATCGTCTATCAAACCGTTTAGATCTCTCGATGACATTCCTATTGATGAAGCGGAGGTTGTTGTTAGCTTTTGGGGTGATATTATTGTTGTGATGGGCCCAGTTAATGTTCTTACTCCGAGCTATTTGGAGTGTTCAATTGACCTTAATTGTGAGTTATGTAACATGTATGGGTAAATGATGGGGTTTCTTTTCCTATGGGTTCTTAATATTTCACATTTATCAGGGTTGAATTCCATTGACCATTCCTTTTCCCAAGATTCTAATAGGTGTAGGTCATGTTGTAGAGCTTCTGCTGATGATTGGGATTTCATGGTAAGGTAGACGATGGTGTCGTCGGCAAAAATGATGCTGTTTGGTAGGTCATTTATATAAAATAGAAACAGACAGGGCCCCAGGAACGACCCTTGGTGTATACCTGAGAGAACTGGTAACCTGTCGGGGAGCATTTACCTTCCACGAGAACCTGTTGTGACCTGTTTTTGAGAAAACAGTGTATCCATGATGTAGCTTTATTATTTACAATGTATACCAAAATGTTTGAGTTAATGGATGAGCTTGTTGTGATCTACTTTGTCGAATGCTTTACTGAAATCCATTATGATGACATCTGTCTGGAGACCGAGCTCGATATTATCAGCTATCTCTTGTGTGAAACCAATGAGTTGCGTGTCACAGCTGTGTTTTGACCAGAACCCGTGCTGCTGTGGGCTAAGAATATGGTGAGAGTCTAAGTATGACAGGATGTTGGAAATCAGGTTGTGTTCTAAGAGTTTGGATGATATGCATGTCGAGAAATGAGGCGATAGTTGCTAGGTTTGGACTGTTGACCCTTTTTTATATGGGATATATAACTGCATGTCTCTAATCGTCTGGGGCAATGCCGGTGTCAAGTGACCATGGAAAGATGTATGTTAGCATTGGGGCAATTTCGCTGTGCAGTTGTTTAAGTAATCTAGCTGAGATTTCATCAGGACCTAAGGCCTTATTGGGGTTTAGACCTGACAGGAGCTTGTCAACTCCTTGTACTGTGATGGTGATTTGTGGCATGGGTGGGTGAGTGGGCATTGAGGCTGCACTTTTTTGACAATTGTTTGAGACTGAGGGGGTTAGGACGAGAAATGACAAGTTCAAACTGGCTACGGAACAGTCTACTGATACAAATACAGTCGAGTCTCAGTCTGCCAATTTGTGTTGGAAGCTTGGACTCGTTCGTACTCCTTATAAGCTTAAAACTGTATGGATTTAACTGTAGCTTTACATACCCGTTTGCCTTCTTAACTTTGCACATACCGTTTTAGACTAACTGAACATTTGCAGACTGCGCGTGCCGTAACTGATTGTTCGCCAGTAATAAGTTGAAGTGCTGCTAGAAGAGAAGCTGTAACTTGTTCGTGTCAGTCTGTGTGTGTTTATTTCAGACGTCAAACGGAAATAATGTATATGTTGTTTCCATCGTGGAGATGTGCCAGATCGGGTTATACACAGAATGTAAAAACAATGTTCAACTGTATATGGATGCGATTGGAATATACATGTATATCAAGTTCCTTGTTATTTGGCCATCAGAAAGCACGAAACGCAATGGGGAGTTACTCCACGTGCAATATATGGGGAGTAATGCCCCCAGATAAATTCCCTCTAATACAAAATCCTGGACCCGCATCTAATATATATGTGCAAAATACAGAATGAGACGTATACATAAAAACAATATACTTTATTCCGTGTTACTTTCAAGATAATGTATCTTTATCTAATTGTATATTGCACACTCGTATATTAAGGGCATTTCGCAAAAATCCATATGATTTGATGGCTTACCAAATGTGGGTATGAGAAGAGATGTGAGAAATTCTCTAAATATAAGATGCAAACAGCTAGAAACCAAATCACGTCATTTTTGGTCGTATAAACACTACGTTATATAGTCATTTAGCGCATGGTTGCATCGTTTTCTATCATAAAACCACTTTGAGACTTTGTATGGTTACGCGAATTATCGAATAATATTTCAACTATGAGCATGAAAAAGGCTGTAATGGCTATTGCCAATCGTAATATAATGCTTTCAATGTCCAGTCGGTGAAATTTAATTCGATAATAAAATGAAACAAAGAAATATACTTTTTAACTACCTCAGATGCCAAACCCATCGCTGATATCGCGGGAGTGTAATTATAATCGTTCAATAATGTCTATTTCAGTAATTGAATTTGATTTCGACCCTTTATTGGCGTTCCCAGTTAATAGGTACCATGAACATACCGATATTCGGCAATCTAATGTTTTTCGGTTAATAGCTTACAGCCATTCTTGTCTACAGCAGGTGAAATACTAAGTACATTTACTACGTAAAGTGATCATTTTTGGATTTAATGAATTGCCTAAACTGAGATTTCAACATGGTTTCGAAATAATGAAATATGTTCGGCCAACCAATGAAATACATGTAACGGATATACTGATTACAGTTAAGTTCCAAATTGTTAATTAACAATTGTTACATGGATTTTAGCACCAACAACTTATGATTTATCCTCAATGTATTAAGGTAAGTCGTGACATGAAGAGACATATCACTTAATGTGGATGGTAGCACACTATACTATCTGGCTGCTGTTTGTATTGGCAAACCCATGTTTTTGTCAACCTGATATGCATTTGTCAGTGCACTCGGTGAATAGAGACGCCAGGTTGGAGTTGAACATCAATGAAACTGAATTACTATATGGTAACTATATTTAGACAATAGCATTTCTGAAGAAAAATGCTAAAACGCTATAAGGGTACCAACATCTTTGTACTGACCTGTATAATGTGTTTAAATATGGCATTGTAATATGACCTTCCCCAGCAGCCGATGAAATGTCTCAGTTTGCCAAAAAGCCCACACGTGTATATTACGTATTTACCTCTGTTTAAGTTTTTTAGGATACATATATGCTAAATGGGATTAATGAAAATATCAACATTTACATATTCGAAATAAAATGTGAATAGTTGCCTGCTGTTTGCGCATTTTGCTCATTGAAAAGTCGTAATGTGAATACCTTATAAATATAGCACGGAAGTGATCTGGTGAATAAGTCAGTCATCTAACCCCACTTTAGTAAATCAGGTCAATATTCTGCCCGGCATCAGTGATCATAATGTAGTCGAGATAAAAGTCAACACATCCGCAAGGATGCGTTATCAAAAGCCTCGCAGGATTCCTCTCTATAAGAAAGCAAATTGGCAGGCCATTAGACAGCCATTGTGTGACTATCACCAGGTTATGATCACTGAATGTAAATATTCCGCACTAAATACTGAAGAGTTATGGGAACACTTTTCTCATGCAATAAATACCCATACAGATAAATGGATTCCATCCAAACAGTCATCAATAAGAGATCACCTACCCTGGGTCAATCAGAGTATTAAGCGAATGGTTAGAAGGCGAAATATGGCCTTTAAAATAATAGGAAGTCAAGTACGCCTTCAAATCGCAACCCTGGGTCTCAAACATTTAGTGCGGGAAAAGGTCAAAGAGGTTTATTACCAATATCTTGAAAACATCCTAAATATAAACAGTACTGATGCCTCCCATCCTTACAGACCAAACACCAAGAAACTGTATTCCCTCCTTAAGCATTCCAAGCAAGACTCCAAATCAATGCCACCCCTAAAACATGAAAACAAATTTCATCATGAAGAAGCTGCTAAAGCAACATCACTGAACAAACAGTTTCAGTCTGTCTTCAGCTTCAAATCCCCACTAAGACTTACATTCATTTGTAAAATGAAAATTCAGGACACAAATGGAAACCTGAATGGTCAATCCACGCCAATCATGAATGAGATCACAGTAAGTTCAAATGACATAGAGAAACTTCTCAATAACCTGAACCCCCATAAGGCTAGTGGTCATGACCAAATTAAACCACTCATACTTAAAGCCATGTCTAAAGGCCTAGTGAAAGTCAGCAAATGTTGCTCCCTTTTACAAAAAAGACTTGGTTACCTCTGTCTACAATAAGCATCAGGTAGATCTCATCCTATTAGACTTCAGAAAGGCTTTCGACAATGTCAATCACGAGAGAAAGTACTACTAACAATGCATGGTTATGGAGTCAGAGGTCATACATTAAGGCGGATTAAGAGTTTTCTAGATAATAGACTCCAGTCAGTTGTCCTTAATGGTATTAGTTCAGAGGCCATTCCGGTGCCCTCTGGGGTCCCACGGGGATCCATACTTGGACCCCTGCTATTCCTAGTCTACATAAACGATCTCGCAAATGAATCGGTCACATTCCAAAACGATCTTAAGAGATTAGAAGAGTGGGAGTTGGAGTGGGACATGGAATGTAACCCCTACAACTGTCAAGTTATCCACGTCACCAGAAGAAAACATCCCATTCCTAATCAATATAAACTCCGTGGAGTCCTATTTGAGTCGGTCACCTCAGCCAAATACATTGGCGTGGATATCTCAAATAACCTGTCGTGGAACACTCACACAAAAAGGTCAACTAAGAAAGCAAACCAAACATTAGGGTTTCTACGTAGAAACCTCCAGGTCAAATCCGAACCCCTTAAATCCATGGCTTACCAGACACTAGTGAAACCCCAGCTTGAATATGGCTCCGAGATCTGGTCGCCCCATACCCATACATTGATATACCAAATTGAACGTGCCCAGTGAAGAGCAGCCCGTTGGATAAAAGGCTGTTTTCTATCGCACCTCTAGTGTTACAGACATGCGACAGTTCCTAAATCTACGCAGACTAGATCAACGGCGTATTGACCATAGGTTATCCCGTATGTATAAAATTCATAATGATCTTGTTGCTATTCCCATTGAAAAGTACGTAGTTCCCCTCTCCCGTCCTGCTCGCCATTGCCATTCCTTAAGATATAGGTTAATTACAGCAACTACAGACTACTACACGTTTTCCTTTTCGTCAAGAACAATCTACCATTGGAACCATCCTGACAGTGTACACCTCCCTATCATAGAGCAATTCAATACGGCAGTTTGCCATATTGATCATGTGCCAGTCCCTAATTGTTCTACGCAGCTGCTTTTAAACTTTTACCACAACTTATTTTTCATTACTTTCTTAAAATATGCTTTTAACTACTCATACTTTTAACTTCTTTGCGGTTTTTGACGCGCAAAATGTCTACATCCCCGCGAGGGGTTCGACATTAGAGGAAGACAGAGAGTCATACTCAGTATACATAGTTCCCGTGTGACGTCATCATTCCTACTGTTGCTGCCATTTTGAATGGCAAAGTTGATCAGATATTATATATAATATATAGTAGCGTAATTTTGCTTTCTTCATAAAATATTTATTTTTCATCCCATCACCATGGTTCATACATTGTTGGAAAGCTCTCAATGGACATATTTTTTGTATCATTTCACAAATTTCGTATCAATGACGAATACATAATAAGTTACCTGTATATTAATATTTCAACTGTGAAAATAGACTTTCAAAAATAGGTGCAAGTTAAGTTCTTATAATTTATAATCCATACATCATTGTCAAAAAATAAATTAATATTTAAAAAGTGCATTTCAATACCTTTAAAATCATACCAAATTTTATATTAAGAAACCAAAATTAATAAAGTTATTGTAATTAAAGAATTACTAGTAAAATCATGAAATTGCCGTTAATAAAACTTGCCAGTCAAAATGGCTGCCAAGATAAGATTTTATCAGTGTTTTTGACTGCCGTGGGAACTATGTATTGAGCGTAGATCAGAAATCAGTCGAGGGACGAAAACAGGGAGATTGGTGCCTATTTCATATGCTATAAAAACGACCAACTAGAAGTTATTGGCCGATAGAGAGGTCAGATACAGGCAAGATATTTTAAATATTAAACCGTTCACACTATTTGTTCTCATTCCATGGATTTCCGCGTGGAATGTCCTTAGAGGGAGTCATGTTTACAACAACCGTAAATGGGCCTCATATCGGGACAAAAATCACCTCTTATTTGAAGAGCAGGAAGTAAAAACAAAAACACCTTTGCCCTAATGCATAACATCTTGTCAAATACTCCCTGTCAATCAAATCATAATGACATATACATACAGAATTGAGTCAAGTAGTTGTTGTTTGCCTTACAGTAGAATAAAGGTATTATTGACAGGTGACATAGTATTCGTACTCCCAAAAAAATGTTCGAACTAAGAGTAAGACCTGATCTGCTGATATTAATTATTACAGTTGTACTGTGATTGGCATGTCATTTCTAATGACCCTTGATTGATTCAATAAAATGTATTGACATATCTTATAAAATGCATTTAATGATATATGTTACAAGCTTTGTTGATCAGACACCATCATCATGTCGCACTTCAACACACATCTGATCAGACTACCAACAGACCAGTGCCGTCGCCGGCATTTTGAAAGTGGTCCGGCCAAATATAGGAGCACTAAAAGTGCGACTTATTTTAGGGTGGTTCGGGGTCATGCTCCCCCGAGATATTTTTGGATTCTGTACTCGATTTTCCTTGCATCTGGAGGCATTTCATTGTGTATGTTAGCCTTTTATTAATGCCAACTTTTCTTAAAATTAAGTGTTTAAAGGACCACACCTCTCGCAAAATCATCAGAGCCAACGAGCTTGATTAATTTGTTTCAAAATCGTTGTAAAATAAATAAGTTTAAAATAAGTGTTTCAGGCTTCCTGATGGTCCACACTTGACACTTCGTCTGTGTGGCAACTGTGGTTTGTGCTAATCGCCTATGAATCCCACCAAATGTATTTGTAAATATACTTAGTCTTTCTGTGGCAAAAGACTTTACTCCCATTGCTGGTGTTCTTGATTGGCGACCCATAGCAGGCACAGTAGAGAAACAACGCTGACATGCCATTACTTTAAATTAATATACATGTACTAAACACCGAACAGTTGACAGAATCTTCAGTAAACATTCCCGGTTTGTAGCTTTTTCATTAGCAAGACCCTCTGACAGCATTTCACCAATATCCCTAGTCACTGCCGGTAGAGTGAGTACTTTCTCGACAGCCTCACGATGGCAGTTCGACGATTCATGTTTCTTGAAGCCTGCTGTCGCGTCTTTCCAGTTGGAGAACCCATTGACGATGAATGCTTTATCACATGCTTACGACAATTTGGACTCCTTTGTGGCTGTCAGGCACACGTGACATAATGAAAGATCACGTGCTTCGTCATAATGAAGCCATGCACGAGACTTGAACCATTTGTTTCTGACAAAAGCTGCATTTTGGAAATTTAAAGCCTTTTGGCTGATTTGCTGCTGGAGGAAATGCGGACGCCATGGTTTACAGTAACATTTCTTAGTTTAATCTCGTATGAATTAGTTTGATATTATGAAATGAATTTGGAGTCTTTACCTGTTTTATAGCAGTTAAGTATAAATGTATTCGACGTGTCAATTAATGTCAATTAGTAATTCCCAGACAGTGTAGGTCCTACCATGGCATAACTTAACAGGCTCTCCTATGCTGTGTGTCAATTAACAAAAAAACACATGCCAATACAATACCTACAGATAATAAATTCACACCCTGTGGCCTGCGATCCTTTGGTCTCCTGGTCGCAGGCCAATAAAAGATAATCCGTTACACTCGCACTCGCGCCAGAGTGTGATAGGTAAGTCTTCTCAGCACCTCTTTATCTGGAGTCAGGTTATTTATGACCCATGCATGACCCAACGCGTGTTAGATAAAACAAAAGTGAAATACTTGAGATTTTTTTTTTTCTCCAATATTGAAAATACCATACTCGGCCAAAATAGTGGTCCGGCCATGGCCGGACCGGTGACGACGGCCTTGCAGACCAACACATGTTTTGATCTCAGGACTTAGACAATCTACAATCCAGACAAGTATCAAATAGAGCCTCTGTTGCTGAGTGGTCTAATATGCCGTCATTAGAACTCGGCTTTCACCATTATCATCAGAGCTGCAGGCCTCTCCCTACCAGGGACAAGTGTTAAATGGTGTTATGTGTGAAAGTTGTCGCTTACAGATGTTGGAGGAGTTGAGTATTTGTTTTCCACCACAACAGACTGACCTGCCAGGAACACTCACAAGAGGAGTTGGCAGTATTCAGAGATAGATAGATAATCCACTTCACAACCAACGAAACCTCATTAAGTCATCCTACACAATACATAACTCAGCACTGAAAACAACAGATGGAGCAAATATCCTGGTGTTACCATGACAATACCCGGACGTTATCATTCTGTCCATGGCCTTCATCAGAAGAAACATTCGTGCAAAGTCCTCAGCATTCAAGATATATGTTCACCCCACTATCCAATATGCCTGAGATGTATGGTCCCCACACACAGATTCAATCACCAACTGGTCCCCACACACAGATTCACTCATCAACCCGTCCCCACACACAGATTCACTCATCAACCCGTCCCCACACACAGATTCACTCATCAACCCGTCCCCACACACAGATTCACTCATCAACCCGTCCCCACACACATATTCACTCATCAACTGGTCCCCACACACAGATTCACTCATCAACCCGTCCCCACACACAGATTCACTCATCAACCTGTCCCCACACACAGATTCACTCATCAATCGGTCCCCACACACAGATTCACTCATCAACCCGTCCCACACACAGATTCACTCATCAACCTGTCCCCACATACAGATTCACTCATCAACCAGTCCCCACACACAGATTCACTCATCAACTGGTCCCCACACACAGATTCACTCATCAACTGGTCCCCACACACAGATTCACTCATCAACCTGTCCCCACACACAGATTCACTCATCAACCCGTCCCCACACACAGATTGACTCATCAACCTGTCCCCACATACAGATTCACTCATCAACCGGTCCCCACACACAGATTGACTCATCAACTGGTCCCCACACACAGATTGACTCATCAACTGGTCCCCACACACAGATTGACTCATCAACTGGTCCCCACACACAGATTGACTCATCAACCTGTCCCCACACACAGATTCACTCATCAACTGGTCCCCACACACAGATTCACTCATCAACTGGTCCCCACACACAGATTCACTCATCAACTGGTCCCCACACACAGATTCACTCATCAACCCATCCCCACACACAGATTCACTCATCAATCGGTCCCCACACACAGATTCACTCATAAATCGATCCCACACACAGATTCACTCATCAACTGGTCCCCCACCAGATTCACTCATCAACTGGTCCCCACACACAGATTCACTCATCAACCTGTCCCCACACACAGATTCACTCATCAACCTGTCCCCACACACAGATTCACTCATCAACCCGTCCCCACACACAGATTCACTCATCAACCCGTCCCCACACACAGATTCACTCATCAACCTGTCCCCACACACAGATTCACTCATCAACCTGGCCCACACACAGATTCACTCATCAACTGGTCCCCACACACAGATTCACTCATCAACCGGTCCCCACACACAGATTCACTCAACTCATTAACCCGTCCCCACACACAGATTCACTCATCAACCCGTCCCCACACACAGATTCACTCATCAACCTGTCCCCACACATAGATTCACTCATCATCGGTCCCCACACACAGATTCACTCATCAACCCGTCCCCACACACAGATTCACTCATCAACCTGTCCCCACACACAGATTCACTCATCAACCCGTCCCCACACACAGATTCACTCATCAACTGGTCCCCACACAGATTCACTCATCAACCCGTCCCCACACACAGATTCACTCATCAATCGGTCCCCACACACAGATTCACTCATCACTGGTCCCACACACAGATTCACTCATCAACCTGTCCCCACACACAGATTCACTCATCAATCTTTTCCCACACACAGATTCACTCATCAATCGGTCCCCACACACAGATTCACTCATCAACCCGTCCCCACACACAGATTCACTCATCAATCGGTCCCCACACACAAGATTCACTCATCAACTGGTCCCTACACACAGATTCATTTATCAACCTGTCCCCACACACAGATTCACTCATCAATCTGTTCCCACACACAGATTCACTCATCAATCGGTCCCCACACACATATTCACTCATCAATCGGTCCCCACACACAGATTCACTCATCAACCTGTCCCCACACACAGATTCACTCATCAACTGGTCCCCACACACAGATTCACTCATCAACTGGTCCCCACACACAGATTCACTCATCAACCCGTCCCCACACACAGATTCACTCATGAACCAATACCAAGCGATCAGATTTGTAAGGAAAGTCTCAACAATGCATTACAAAACAACAATGCATTACAAAACAACAATTACAAAATCTGTAACAACTTTGTCATCATTTCACCTGATTCATCATTGCACAAAAGTATATCGATGAGAGGCCATTCCCAACATTACAATGTACACACAAATCTACTACAATAAAGTGTTCCGTAATCGTATAGCTTTTTGGATTTATTAACAAGTTTCAAGTTTATTGGCATTATCAGCAATACATTGCCTTTGGCCATTTACCTAAGTATAAACTATGGCAAAGACATACACAAATACATTGCATTGCATTGCATAGCATAGCAGAGCATAACATAACATATACCGCATATACCATACCATATACCGCATATACCATACCATACCATATACCACATATACCATACCATATACCACATATACCATACCATATACCACATATACCATACACCGCATATACCACATATACCATACCATATACCACATATACCATACCATATACCACATATACCATACCATATACCACATATACCATACCATATACCATACCATATACCGCATATACCATACCATACCATATACCACATATACCATACCATATACCATATACCACATATACCATACCATATACCATACCATACCATACCATATACCACATATACCATACCATATACCGCATATACCATACCATACCATATACCACATATACCACATATACCATACCATATACCGCATATACCATACCATACCATATACCACATATACCATACCATATACCATACCATATACCACATATACCATACCATATACCATACCATACCATATACCGCATATACCATACCATATACCACATATACCATATACCGCATATACCATACCATACCATATACCACATATACCATACCATATACCGCATATACCATACCATACCATATACCACATATACCATACCATATACCACATATACCATACCATATACCACATATACCATACCATATACCGCATATACCATACCATACCATATACCACATATACCATACCATATACCACATATACCATACCATATACCACATATACCATACCATATACCACATATACCATACCATATACCACATATACCATACCATATACCACATATACCATACCATATACCACATATACCATACCATATACCACATATACCATACCATACCATACCATATACCGCATATACCATACCATACCATATACCACATATACCATACCATATACCACATATACCATACCATATACCACATATACCATACCATATACCATATACCGCATATACCATACCATACCATATACCACATATACCATACCATACCATATACCGTACCGCATATACCACATATACCACATATACCATACCATATACCACATATACCACATATACCATACCATATACCACATATACCATATACCACATATACCATACCATATACCGCATATACCACATATACCACATATACCATATCATATACCATACCATATACCACATATACCGGTACCGCATATACCGCATATACCATATCATACCATACCATATACCGTACCGCATATATCGCATATACTATACCATACCATATACCGTACCGCATATACCACATATACCATACCATACCATATACCGTACCGCATATACCACATATACCATACCATATACCACATATACCATATACCATATACCCCATATACCACATATACCATACCATATACCATACCATATACCACATATACCATATACCACATATACCATACCATATACCGGTACCGCATATATTGCATATACCACATATACCATACCATATACCACATATACCATATACCACATATACCATACCATATACCATACCATATACCACATATACCATATACCGTACCGCATATACCACATATACCATACCATATACCATACCATATACCACATATACCGTACCGCATATATCGCATATACCACATATACCATACCATATACTATACCATATACCACATATACCGTACCGCATATACCACATATACCATATACCATACCATATACCACATATACCATATACCATACCATATACCACATATACCACATATACCATACCATATACCACATATACCATACCATATACCACATATACCATACCATATACCACATATACCGCATATACCATACCATATACCATACCATATACCACATATACCATACCATATACCATACCATATACCACATATACCATACCATATACCACATATACCATACCATATACCACATATACCATACCATATACCATACCATATACCACATATACCATACCATATACCACATATACCATACCATATACCATACCATATACCACATATACCATACCATATACCATACCATATACCAATATACCACATATACCATACCATATACCACATATACCATACCATATACCATACATATACCACATATACCATACCATATACCACATATACCATACCATATACCATACATATACCACATATACCACATATACCATACCACATATACCATACCATATACCATACCATATACCACATATACCATACCATATACCACATATACCATACCATATACCATACATATACCACATATACCACATATACCATACCATATACCACATATACCATACCATATACCATACCATATACCACATATACCATACCATATACCACATATACCATATACCACATATACCATACCATATACCATACCATATACCATATATACCACATATACCACATATACCATACCATATACCACATATACCATACCATATACCACATATACCACATATACCGCATATACCATATACCACATATACCATACCATATACCACATATACCATACCATATACCACATATACCATACCATATACCACATATACCATACCATATACCACATATACCATACCATACCATATACCACATATACCATACCATACCATATACCACATATACCATACCATATACCATACCATATACCGCATATACCACATATACCGCATATACCACATATACCACATATACCACATATACCGCATATACCACATATACCACATATACCACATATACCATATACCGTACCACATATACCACATATACCATATACCGGTACCGCATATACCATATACCACATATACCATGTACCACATATACCATACCATATACCGGTACCGCATATACCACATATACCATATACCGTACCATATACCACATATACCATATACCGGTACCGCATATACCACATATACCATATACCGCATATACCATATACCATACCATATACCGCATATACCACATATACCATACCATATACCGCATATACCATACCATATACCACATATACCATACCATATACCACATATACCATACCATATACCACATATACCATACCATATACCATACCATATACCAAATACCAAATATACCACATATACCATACCATATACCACATATACCATACCATATACCATACATATACCACATATACCATACCATATACCATACATATACTACATATACCATACCATATACCATACCATATACCGCATATACCATACCATATACCACATATACCATACCATATACCATACCATATACCACATATACCATACCATATACCATACATATACCACATATACCACATATACCATACCACATATACCATACCATATACCATACCATATACCACATATACCATACCATATACCATACATATACCACATATACCACATATACCATACCATATACTACATATACCATACCATATATCATATACCATACCATATACCACATATACCATATACCATACCATATACCACATATACCACATATGCCACATATACCATATACCACATATACCATACCGTATGCCACATATACCATACCATATACCACATATACCATACCATATACCACATATACCATACCATATACCACATATACCACATATACCATACCATATACCACATATACCATACCATACCATATACCACATATACCATACCATATACCATACCATATACCGCATATACCACATATACCGCATATACCACATATACCACATATACCACATATACCGCATATACCACATATACCACATACCACATATACCATATACCGTACCACATATACCACATATACCACATATACCATATACCGGTACCGCATATACCATATACCACATATACCATGTACCACATATACCATACCATATACCGGTACCGCATATACCATATACCGTACCGCATATACCACATATACCATATACCGTACCGCATATACCACATATACCATATACCGCATATACCATATAACATACCATATACCGCATATACCACATATACCATACCATATACCACATATACCATATACCACATATACCATACCATATACCACATATACCATACCATATACCATACCATATACCAATATACCACATATACCATACCATATACCACATATACCATACCATATACCATACATATACCACATATACCATACCATATACCATACCATATACCATACCATATACCATACCATATACCATACCATATACCATACCATATACCACATATACCATACCATATACCATACATATACCACATATACCATACCATATACCATACCATATACCATACCATATACCATACCATATACCATACCATATACCACATATACCATACCATATACCATACATATACCACATATACCATACCATATACCATACCATATACCATACCATATACCATACCATATACCACATATACCATACCATATACCATACATATACCACATATACCATACCATATACCATACCATATACCACATATACCATACCATATACCATACCATATACCATACCATATACCACATATACCATCCATATACCATACCATATACCACATATACCATACCATATACCATACCATATACCATACCATATACCACATATACCATACCATATACCATACATATACCACATACCCATACCATATACCATACCATATACCACATATACCACATATACCATACCATATACCACATATACCATACCATATACCATACATATACCACATATACCATACCATATACCATACCATATACCATACCATATACCACATATACCATACCATATACCATACCATATACCACATATACCATACCATATACCATACATATACCACATATACCATACCATATACCATACCATATACCATACCATATACCACATATACCATACCATATACCACATATACCATACCATATACCACATATACCACATATACCATACCATATACCACATATACCATACCATATACCATATACCATATACCATACCATATACCACATATACCATACCATATACCACATATACCATATACCACATATACCATACCATATACCATACCATATACCACATATACCACATATACCATACCATATACCACATATACCATACCATATACCACATATACCACATATACCCATATACCATATACCACATATACCATACCGTATACCACATATACCATACCATATACCACATATACCATACCATACCATATACCATACCATACCATATACCACATATACCATACCATATACCATACCATATACCACATATACCACATATACCGCATATACCACATATACCACATATACCACATATACCACATATACCATATACCGTACCACATATACCACATATACCACATATACCATATACCAGTACCATATACCATATACCATGTACCACATATACCATACCATATACCGTACCGATATACCACATATACCGTACCCATATACCACATATACCATATACCGTACCATATACCACATATACCATATACCGATATACCATATACCATACCATATACCGCATATACCACATATACCATACCATATACCACATATACCATACCATATACCACATATACCATACCATATACCACATATACCATACCATATACCACATATACCATACCATATACCATACCATATACCACATATACCATACCATATACCATACCATATACCAAATATACCACATATACCATACCATATACCACATATACCATACCATATACCATACATATACCACATATACCATACCATATACCATACCATATACCATACCATATACCACATATACCATACCATATACCATACCATATACCACATATACCATACCATATACCATACATATACCACATATACCATACCATATACCATACCATATACCATACCATATACCACAT
>JABXNX010003597.1:0-26215 GCA_014843695.1 Archivesica marissinica | reverse complement strand
TAATTGTGGATTCTTATGATATCAGAGTTCGGAAATTCCGAAAGCCTAAAATAACTTACTGTCATCTCTAACCTGAAGGTTCACCCCCAGAGAATGGCGGCTGTATAGAGAGACGTTGTGAAGTATACAAGCAGTGTATAGATGCTCTACAGAAGAATGACATGAACAATAAGATGGCATCTGAACTCGTGGGTCTGCTAATGCTGGAGGTGAGACAGTGTTTGCATCTGAACTCGTGGGTCTGCTAATGCTGGAGGTGAGACAGTGTTTACATCTGAACTCGTGGGTCTGCTAATGCTGGAGGTGAGACAGTGTTTGCATCTGAACTCGTGGGTCTGCTAATGCTGGAGGTGAGACAGTGTTTACATCTGAACTCGTGGGTCTGCTAATGCTGGAGGTGAGACAGTGTTTACATCTGAACTCATGGGTCTGCTAATGCTGGAGGTGAGACAGTGTTTACATCTGAACTCGTGGGTCTGCTAATGCTGGAGGTGAGACAGTGTTTACATCTGAACTCATGGGTCTGCTAATGCTGGAGGTGAGACAGTGTTTACATCTGAACTCGTGGGTCTGCTAATGCTGGAGGTGAGACAGTGTTTACATCTGAACTCATGGGTCTGCTAATGCTGGAGGTGAGACAGTGCTTACATCTGAACTCATGGGTCTGCTAATGCTGGAGGTGAGACAGTGTTTGCATCTGAACTCGTGGGTCTGCTAATGCTGGAGGTGAGACAGTGTTACATCTGAACTCGTGGGTCTGCTAATGCTGGAGGTGAGACAGTGTTTGCATCTGAACTCGTGGGTCTGCTAATGCTGGAGGTGAGACAGTGTTTACATCTGAACTCGTGGGTCTGCTAATGCTGGAGGTGAGACAGTGTTTACATCTGAACTTGTGGGTCTGCTAATGCTGGAGGTGAGACAGTGTTTGCATCTGAACTCATGGGTCTGCTAATGCTGGAGGTGAGACAGTGTTTACATCTGAACTCGTGGGTCTGCTAATGCTGGAGGTGAGACAGTGTTTACATCTGAACTCGTGGGTCTGCTAATGCTGGAGGTGAGACAGTGTTTACATCTGAACTCATGGGTCTGCTAATGCTGGAGGTGAGACAGTGTTTACATCTGAACTCATGGGTCTGCTAATGCTGGAGGTGAGACAGTGTTTGTATCTGAACTTGTGGGTCTGCTAATGCTGGAGGTGAGACAGTGTTTACATCTGAACTCGTGGGTCTGCTAATGCTGGAGGTGAGACATCTGCTAATGCTGGAGGTGAGACAGTGTTTACATCTGAACTCGTGGGTCTGCTAATGCTGGAGGTGAGACAGTGTTTACATCTGAACTTGTGGGTCTGCTAATGCTGGAGGTGAGACAGTGTTTACATCTGAACTCGTGGGTCTGCTAATGCTGGAGGTGAGACGGTATTTACATCTGAACTCATGGGTCTGCTAATGCTGGAGGTGAGACAGTGTTTGCATCTGAACTTGTGTGTCTGCTAATGCTGGAGGTGAGACAAGTGTTTACATCTGAACTTGTGGGTCTGCTAATGCTGGAGGTGAGACAGTGTTTACATCTGAACTCGTGGGTCTGCTAATGCTGGAGGTGAGACAGTGTTTGCATCTGAACTTGTGGGTCTGCTAATGCTGGAGGTGAGACAGTGTTTGCATCTGAACTTGTGGGTCTGCTAATGCTGGAGGTGAGACAGTGTTTACATCTGAACTTGTGGGTCTGCTAATGCTGGAGGTGAGACAGTGTTTGCATCTGAACTTGTGGGTCTGCTAATGCTGGAGGTGAGACAGTGTTTGCATCTGAACTTGTGGGTCTGCTAATGCTGGAGGTGAGACAGTGTTTACATCTGAACTTGTGGGTCTGCTAATGCTGGAGGTGAGACAGTGTTTGCATCTGAACTTGTGGGTCTGCTAATGCTGGAGGTGCGACAGTGTTTACATCTGAACTTGTGGGTCTGCTAATGCTGGAGGTGAGACAGTGTTTACATCTGAACTCGTGGGTCTGCTAATGCTGGAGGTGAGACAGTGTTTGCATCTGAACTTGTGGGTCTGCTAATGCTGGAGGTGAGACAGTGTTTACATCTGAACTCATGGGTCTGCTAATGCTGGAGGTGAGACAGTGTTTGTATCTGAACTTGTGGGTCTGCTAATGCTGGAGGTGAGACAGTGTTTACATCTGAACTCGTGGGTCTGCTAATGCTGGAGGTGAGACAGTGTTTGCATCTGAACTCGTGGGTCTGCTAATGCTGGAGGTGAGACAGTGTTTGCATCTGAACTCGTGGGTCTGCTAATGCTGGAGGTGAGACAGTGTTTGCATCTGAACTCGTGGGTCTGCTAATGCTGGAGGTGAGACAGGTTTGCATCTGAACTCGTGGGTCTGCTAATGCTGGAGGTGAGACAGTGTTTACATCTGAACTCGTGGGTCTGCTAATGCTGGAGGTGCGACAGTGTTTACATCTGAACTCGTGGGTCTGCTAATGCTGGAGGTGAGACAGTGTTTGCATCTGAACTCGTGGGTCTGCTAATGCTGGAGGTGAGACAGTGTTTGCATCTGAACTCGTGGGTCTGCTAATGCTGGAGGTGAGACAGTGTTTACATCTGAACTTGTGGGTCTGCTAATGCTGGAGGTGAGACAGTGTTTGGGCTGAGCGTGAAACTCTTGTAACTGCCTTCTTTCACTTCTCATCACCTGGGCCTGCAAGTAATTTATCACTGTTTCACTCGTTCATGACAGTAAGATGTGAGTACCATACATACTCGCCTATAAGACGAACTTCACTATTGGACGACCCCCAACTTTGGTCTTAAGTCACAGGTATTTTGCATAGACCCACGTATAACACAGGTTGTGAAAATGGAAACTGCTCAGAAGTAAAAACCAAACAAATTAATTAAACACTGTAAATTATGTATAATCATAAAAAATTGAACTGATGAATAACAATAAATTTGAGTTGTTAAAATACTATTGACAAATTCAGTTTACAGACGGAGCTATGAAAGTCTATGCTTTTAATGAATTATTATTATAATTTTTTTTAATCACTCGCTTATAAGACGGGAAGCCACTTTGCGGCCATAATCTTGTGATAAAAATCTCGTCTTATGGGAGAGTAAGTACGGTAATAGAGTATAACTGCATCTCAGTCAAAAGATCGTGTATGACTGTTGATCTAAATATCACTGATTCCAAATCACCAGAGCATTTTCTTATCCCCTGTTTGTGTTTTGTATTCCTCCGCGGTTGGTTGTACTTATGTATTTTACATATTTTCTGACAATCATAAACAGTTAATTATAAAGTAATATGTTTTAATGAATTTGTTTTGTCTGTCAGAAATTAGCTTGAAAATGATATCAGAACTATTTTTTATTGCTAATGTTCACAAGTTGTTGTGTATTATAATGAAATGAGGCTCCCGGCAGGGGCAGTTAAAACAAATAAAATTGAAGATCAAATACCGTATATCTGTGTATTTTCCACCATCTAATGTTCGCTTTATTTGCGTGCACCTACAATCCAAAATTTGAACAGCGAAAATTTGATTCATAACTGTTTCATTAATATTTTTCAAAACTGCACTGCTCGATTGTTTGAAATCTTAGAACATACAGACCTGTGCCATTATTGATGACGTAGTTTCCATCTATTGCCTCGCTTTCCACTTGTATGGTGCTAATTACGACATGTAAGCTTTCACAGTACGGTCACTTTGTTGATCAGATTATAATCAACAAAATGCCGATCATGATCTGTTTATGTGATGTTTGAGTAAAATTTAGTCCCCTACAGCTAATTACATTTGGCAGATGTTTGGGAAGGCTTGTATTGTGGATAATAATGCATGCTTACAAATGCTCTGAATGTGCGTACTTCCGATGCAGGTTTTTCAATGGAAAAATATATAGATATCTGTATTGTATGTTGTAAATAAATACATGTACCGTACACATCACAGCTTTTGATTGTAATTAATGTTTCCATAGATATGGATAAGCAAATATAATCCCAAAATTAATACCGTATAAATACAATTTTTTATGGTACAAACTTGCTACATATTTTATGCTGATCCAGAGTCAAGGTAAAATTCTCCACTTAAACAGTAGTACGCGAAAAATGTATTTCGAAAAATCACGAAAATTAGATCGCAATACTAAAACAGACATACACGTACAGTCAAACCTGTGTTAGTGGTCACCTCCATTAAGCAGCCAACCTGTATTAAGCAGCCATTATCAAGATTCCCTATATGTTGTTTTACTATATATTTGACCTCTATTAAGCAGCCACCTGTGCTTAGCAGCCACTTTCTCTGATTCCCTTGGCTGGCTGCTTAAGACAGGTTTGACTGTATAAACGTGAACTTGCAATACGTGAATATAAGGTGATATTATATTAGCCGAAATTATTAGTGTGCATTAGGATTTTATTTCATCTCGTGATCACGGAAGTGTGTTTTTGTACGAGTGGCGCTATAAAATTTCGATGATCACTCGATGAAATAAATTCCAGTCATACAACACAAATATCTCACTCATTGTGTGAATGACACTCGCAAGAAGGTAAAACAAATGACAGTATAACAATTCAAATAGTGTACAATTTATGTATTTTGCATTTTTCCAGGCCGACACATTGCCAGGGTCTACTCTTGCAGAACTCTCCAGTATATACGTAGATGGTATCAAGTCGGATGCATCACAGACAGGAAAGTAAGACGGTTTTTACAGAATTTCTGTTTATTTCCAAACCTGGAATATATGTTTTATTTAGTAAAAGGAAGTTGTGATAGCGCAGTGGTAGCGCATTCGCTTCAGGTGCGAAAGGCCTGGAGTTACGATTGTGCCCTTAGGCAAGGTATTTAAACTCCACGTTGCCTCTTCTCTCTCCCTCGTGGCGATGGATTCCATCAGGAATAAGGTCTCAAGAGTGATTAGTGATTTGATAAATTGTAAGAACTAGTTTTGCAATCGAGCTAAAATAAATTTGTATAAACTAAAGGAGACATAAAACTAACATAGTCAGTCATGTATTGTAGTAGTGTACACCAGTCAGTCTTCATGGCAGGGGTGTACACCAGTACGGGGGGTTTGTACCAGTCTAATGATGGGGGTTGCACCAGTCTTAATGGCAGGGGTGTATATCAGTCTTAATTGCAGGGGTGTATACCTGTCTAATGGCAGTGGTGTATACTAGTCTAATGGCAGGGGTGTATACCAGTCTAATTGTAGGGGGGGTGTACCATTCTAATGGAATAGTTTACTTCAATCCTTTTTTCTCTAGTGATATTACTATATACATTGTAAATAATGGGAACTTTTAAACATCTCTTCAACCTCTCTGAACTACTCAACTCCAGCTGTTGCATCAGCAACAGCACCCCCCCCCCCCATTTGTTGGATTTAGAGTTTTGGGTATGATTTACTTGTATTATGATAAATCAACCAGTGTTATATTTTTAGACAAAGTTGGGCTGTTGTGTGCCCCATTCACCTCGCCAAAAAGTATATATTTCCCCCGATTTCAATCGAAATTTCCCCTCTAGCCGCTTGTAAAACAGCAACCTATGCATTCCCAGTTTCGGTGCGTGAATTGTGCTTTTAGTTAGTGTTTTAGACATGATTTAATCTGCGTTTATTAGGCGCTTTATGTACTGTTGTAAAGCGTTCCTGAATGGACTGGGGGGGGGGGGGCTTTCCCCATAATATGACAACAAACAATGGTTCTCTATTAAACACATGTTTATGTCAATACCTACTAAATGTCCTCACGGATAAACTTGCAGCATCATCATTCTGTTGATACATTATTTAAGAAATAATATTGTCTTTCAGTAATTTATTGGGGAATAAAACATGGTTTACACATCTACATACCTGCCTGCCTCACTTCTTCCCTCCCACCTCCCTACATACTCCCTCCCTCCTACCTTCTTCCATCACCTATCGCCGTACATATCTACCTACCTCACTCCCTCCCATCCTACATACCTCCCTACCCTACTTCCAGATCTTCCCCCCCTCCCACACACCATCATGCCTACCTTCCTCTTACCTACCTCTCCTACCTACCTACACCCCTCCTACAGAAAAAGCCCTACATACCTCCATCTCACCCTCACTTCCTCCCTCTCTACATATGTACTTGCATCACTCTCCATGCCTCACTCCGTCCTCCTACCTACATACCTACCTCATTCCATACCTCCCATCCTCCCTCTTACATACCTACCTTTCTCCCATCTACCTACCTCTCTACATACCCCCTCCCTACATACCTATTACTATGGAAATAGACCTACCTACCTCCATCTCACCCTCCCTCCCTACTAGGTTAATAGATCTTCCTCCCATCCATCACTCCCTCCATCACTCCCTACCTACCTCCCTCCATCACTCCCTACCTCCCTCCATCACTCCCTACCTTCCTCTGTCTCCATCTCCCTCCCTCCATCACTCCCTACCTCTCCATCACTCCCTACCTCCCTCCATCACTCCCTCCATCACTCCCTCCCTCTCTGTCTCCATCTCCCTCCCTATCAAAGGGAAATATTTTTCATTTCAGAGCTCTGGAATTATTGCCGAAGATTTTATCTGCCATTGCCTGCCAGGAGAATATTGTGTATGCAGGGAACCACTGGAAGGGCTCTGAATATAAAGGTCATGTCCTCAATAGTCTATGCTCCTGCAGGTAATGTGTTCTTATAACCATTATAAACCTTGTACACTTAACCCTTTCAACACCACAGACCTCTATTTAGGCTTACAAAAAGTGTAGATCCAGATGAGCCGGCTCGTGATGAGCCGTCTCATCAGGATCTGCACTTTTTGCAAGTAGTATTACTAATTTTAGACAAAATTACCCATCTTGATAAATGAACTGGTCCGAATGTAATTTTCTTATTCATTTATTGGTCTAAGAATATCATGGACCAGTCCATGTCAGTTACTTGGTGTTGAAAGAGTTAACAGGCTAACACCACATTTTATATTTCGTGAATATTGTTGTAGAGTCGTGGGCGGAAACTCATTTCCACCTAACAGCTGGGGTTCATCTTCTGAACTGTTTAGTTTTAGTTTCTCCGCCTGCAGAGTGTTGGTCTACCAGCTTGGTATCCCACTGTTTGAAGCAATGCACAGAGGGATAGGAAGTACAGTGAAACCCATGTTAGTTGTCACCTCCATTAAGCAGCCAACCTGCATTAAGCACCCAGTTGCCAGATTCCCAATATATAACTTTGCTATACATTTGACCTCTATTAAGCAGCCACATGTGCTAAGCAGCCACTCTATGATTCCCTTGGCTGGCTGCTTAAGACAGGTTTAACTGTATGTACCTGTAGGTTCTCGGATCCCTCATCCCATATTTACCCCAATCTCCAGTTCTTGCATTAGTGTAATCACCAACTTGAAACAACATAATATGTGACATCTGTGAAGCCACTTAGTCAAGATGAAAGGTAGGTAGGATCGTTCATATCCATTACCAAGATGGCAGCCACAACATAAAAATCTCAAAACATAATTATTTATTCTGTATTTCAATGGTCGCACACACCTATAATAGGATGGAACAGACGGATCTGTAGTCCAGTGGTAACACGCTGGACTCGTAATCCAGGGATCGCAGGTTCGATCCCCCGTCTGACCATAATAAAATTTAACAGTCTTTCAGATGGGACGTTAAACCGAGGTCTCGTGTTGGTGCTTTACACCGTGCAAGTAAAAGAACCAGAGGAGACTCTGGAATGGGTCTCTGTCTGTATCATTGCATTATCCTCCAAAAATCTAAAATGTCTAATCTCTTCAGGAGGCGTCGCTCATATGGGTAACCGGTAGCAACGATAAATAAACGTAAAGAATGGAATTTCAGTCCAAAATGACACCAAAACTCCAGTAAGAAGATAATTTTTCTACCAAATTCGCAAGTATGATGCAAGTATACACATTTTTATCAGACACTTATTAACCCTTAAGTTCGAGCCCCGCTGGAGCCGTTACGATTGTGCCCTTAGGCAAGGCATTTAAATTCCACGTTGCCTCTTCTCTCTCCCTCATGGCGATGGATTCCATCAGGAATGAGGTCTCGAGAGTGATTAATATAAGTTGAAAGAACTTGTTTCGCAATCGAGCTAAAATAAATTTGTATAAACCTTAACCTGTCAATCACAACTAAAGTTACTTTTGCAAACAGCATAGAGCCAGATCATGTGCCATCATTCGGATCAGGCTCTATGCTGTTTGCTATTTGGATAGTGGAGCTAAAACACTTGTCTTAATAACAAACAACATAGATCCTGATGATCGGACGCAGCTGATCTAGTTCTATGTTGTTTGCACATTCCGTCCAATTTATTTAAAATATTGACCCACGGTCATTATGGCCCGCTTGCGTTCTTGTTTCAGTTATGTATGGTGGGTAGTATATACAAGCATATAGTCAGTCATACATCCTACAATAGTACAGAGGCCAGTCGTAAATAAAACATGCTGTTTGTTTTCGCTGCAATCCAATTGTCTTTATTGTTCTTTGTACCAAGATATAGAGGATATTTGTGTTTATTACTGTGTAAGATTGGATTTTATTTCATCGAATGATTATCGAAATGTTCTTTTATGATTTCCAATGCTTTTGGTTAAATATAGGATTATTGAGCTTATTTACCCTCGTCTCCGGCGAACCATGTGGGTGAGCGTAAATATAATATTTTTTTCCAATTTTTTTTCCATTTTAACTGCCCTGTCGGGAGCCTCATTGAACTACAATACACAACCGCACAACCACTTCTGTTAGTGTGAACATCCGTAATAAGAAATAGTTCCAGTATAATTTTGAAGTTAGTTTCTATTTAGGTCACGGGTTCGAGCCCCACTCAGGCCGTGTCTCATTTATATGAAAAGTTTTTACGGAGGTTGGTGCACCCAAGTACTGGTTAACCGCTGGAGCCTGCCCAGGAAAGGTGTTGTTAAGTAAACTGCCCGCTGGCGATATAGCCCAAAATGGTGTGCTAATGCAGGCGTAAAACCCGAAAAATAACATATATATAGTTTCTATTTACTGTCACAATTAAAAACTACATACAAAAATTAAACAAATTTATTAGAATATATTTGTCTATAATTAACTATTCATGATTGTCAAAAATCGCTAAAATACAAAAGTACATTCAACTGCAGAGGAATACAAAACTCAAGCAGTGACAGAGAAAATTCCATCCTTCGCTGTTTTAAAGCAGATCTCTTGGCTGACTTGTCCATATTGGTACTTCATTGGAAAGCATAAAAGAAAACGTAAAGTAATAAGAATAATTGATGCAGATGGGACCCAGGTAGTGTCATTGGTCTGGCCTCCATGTTCAGAGACGTCCCGCTCACAAACGAGGAACTCAAATTTGTGATTGAGAAAGTATTGAGGATGCTGCAAGAACTTGACATGGGTGACATACCAGCACTAGTCTACCAGCTCCTCCTACTGTCCACTAAGGTAAGGGTACACATCTGTCAGCTCCTCCTACTGTCCACTAAGGTAAGGGTACACATCTACCAGCTCCTACTGTCCACTAAGGTAAGGGTACATGTCTACCAGCTCCTACTACTGTCCACTAAGGTAAGGGTACACATCTACCAGCTCCTACTACTGTCCACTAAGGTAAGGGTACACATCTACGAGCTCCTCCTACTGTCCACTAAGGTAAGGGTACATATCTACCAGCTCCTCCTACTATCCACTAAGGTAAGGGTACACATCTACCAGCTCATCCTACTATCCACTAAGGTAAGGGTACACATCTACCAGCTCCCCCTACTGTCCACTAAGGTAAGGGTACACATCTACCAGCTCCTCCTACTATCCACTAAGGTAAGGGTACACATCTACCAGCTCCTCCTACTTTCCACTAAGGTAAGGGTACACATCTACCAGCTCCTCCTACTGTCCACTAAGGTAAGGGTACACATCTACCAGCTCCTCCTACTATCCACTAAGGTAAGGGTACACATCTACCAGCTCCTCCTACTGTCCACTAAGGTAAGGGTACACATCTACCAGCTCCTCCTACTGTCCACTAAGGTAAGGGTACACATCTACCAGCTCCTCCTACTGTCCACTAAGGTAAGGGTACACATCTACCAGCTCCTCCTACTGTCCACTAAGGTAAGGGTACACATCTACCAGCTCCTCCTACTGTACACGAAGGTAAGGGTACATGTCTTACAGCTCCTCCTACTGTCCACTAAGGTAAGGGTACATGTCTACCAGCTCCTCCTATGTCCACTAAGGTAAGGGTACACATCTACCAGCTCCCCCTACTGTCCACTAAGGTAAGGGTACACATCTACCAGCTCCTCCTACTATCCACTAAGGTAAGGGTACACATCTACCAGCTCCTCCTACTATCCACTAAGGTAAGGGTACACATCTACCAGCTCCTCCTACTGTCCACTAAAGTAAGGGTACACATCTACCAGCTCCTCCTACTGTCCACTAAGGTAAGGGTACACATCTACCAGCTCCTCCTACTGTCCACTAAGGTAAGGGTACACATCTACCAGCTCCTCCTACTGTCCACTAAGGTAAGGGTACACATCTACCAGCTCCTCCTACTGTACACGAAGGTAAGGGTACATGTCTTACAGCTCCTCCTACTGTCCACTAAGGTAAGGGTACATGTCTACCAGCTCCTCCTATGTCCACTAAGGTAAGGGTACACATCTACCAGCTCCTCCTACTATCCACTAAGGTAAGGGTACACATCTACCAGCTCCTCCTACTATCCACTAAGGTAAGGGTACACATCTACCAGCTCCCCCTACTGTCCACTAAGGTAAGGGTACACATCTACCAGCTCCTCCTACTGTCCACTAAGGTAAGGGTACACATCTACCAGCTCCTCCTACTGTCCACTAAGGTAAGGGTACACATCTACCAGCTCCTCCTACTATCCACTAAGGTAAGGGTACACATCTACCAGCTCCTCCTACTGTCCACTAAAGTAAGGGTACACATCTACCAGCTCCTCCTACTGTCCACTAAGGTAAGGGTACACATCTACCAGCTCCTCCTACTGTCCACTAAGGTAAGGGTACACATCTACCAGCTCCTCCTACTATCCACTAAGATAAGGGTACACATCTACCAGCTCCTCCTACTATCCACTAAGGTAAGGGTACACATCTACCAGCTCCTCCTACTGTCCACTAAGGTAAGGGTACACATCTACCAGCTCCTCCTACTGTACACGAAGGTAAGGGTACATGTCTTACAGCTCCTCCTACTGTCCACTAAGGTAAGGGTACATGTCTACCAGCTCCTCCTACTGTCCACTAAGGTAAGGGTACATGTCTACCAGCTCCTCCTACTGTCCACTAAGGTAAGGGTACATGTCTACCAGCTCCTACTGTCCACTAAGGTAAGGGTACATGTCTACCAGCTCCTCCTACTGTCCACTAAGGTAAGGGTACACATCTACCAGCTCCTCCTACTGTCCACTAAGGTAAGGGTACACATCTACCAGCTCCTCCTACTGTCCACTAAGGTAAGGGTACACATCTACCAGCTCCTACTATCCACTAAGGTAAGGGTACACATCTACCAGCTCCTCCTACTGTCCACTAAGGTAAGGGTACACATCTACCAGCTCCTCCTACTGTCCACTAAGGTAAGGGTACATGTCTACCAGCTCCTCCTACTGTCCACTAAGGTAAGGGTACACATCTACCAGCTCCTACTGTCCACTAAGGTAAGTGTACACATCTACCAGCCCCTACTGTCCACTAAGGTAAGGGTACACATCTACCAGCTCCTCCTACTGTCCACTAAGGTAGCGGTACACATCTATCAGCTCCTACTGTCCACTAAGGTAAGGGTACACATCTATCAGCTCCTACTGTCCACTAAGGTAAGGGTACACATCTACCAGCTCCTCCTACTGTCCACTAAGGTAGCGGTACACATCTATCAGCTCCTACTGTCCACTAAGGTAAGGGTACACATCTACCAGCCCCTACTGTCCACTAAGGTAAGGGTACACATCTACCAGCCCCTACTGTCCACTAAGGTAAGGGTACACATCTACCAGCTCTTCCCAATTACAAGACAGACAAGACTTGCCGACCTGCCCAACATTCTGTAACTGGAGTTGGCTCTCATTCCACAACGGAAAATCCGCCGGCTTGTGTTTACAATGAGGAGTCGTCTGCTTGAATGCAATGCACAAAATGGTGGATCACCCAGCAATATTGCAACTTTTGATCCTATGAACATGAAATTTGCCGAAACCGGTACTTCAATTTTCGTTCTGTTTTCAATATTTTGTTACGGTTGACCTGTACTTTTATTTGATATATCAATTATACCTGTATGTTAAGTAATAAATAAGTTACAGCATAAAGCATGTTTTGTTACGGAACTTTTTTTGTCGAGTATATAAGATGAACAAACATTATCCAATACACATGTATACTTTGATCTTCAGGGGCACAAGAAGCTTGTATTAGAAGGAATAATCAACTTTTTCACAGAACAAGATAAGAATCAGAAACCTGTTGATGAACAAGAGTTCAGGTATGATGATGTTGTGGTTGTGGTTGTTGATGATGATGATTAATGATGATTAATGATGATGATGAGATTGATGATGATGATGATGATGATATTGATAATATTGATGATGATGATGATGATGAATCGGTTAGCAACACATACAGTACAGGATATACAAACCTAAATAAGACTGACTAAGCATTAATTGTTGTTGTCATGTCTGGCAGGGTCATGTTTTCAAATCTATTTGCCATGTATGATTAGTCACCTGGTAAATCAACTCTCCCTATAACTTAGTAATCTTTCAATCAATGGACAATTATTTACTTGCAATAATGTGTTTCACATGTTAACAATACAAGCATGTCGCAAAGTTCATCCTTGTCACTAACTACTTTGTATTTTAGCTCGATTGCGCAACAAGTTCTTACAACTTATATTAATCACTCTTTAGACCTCATTTCTGATGGAATCCATCGCCACGAGGGAGAGAGAAGAGGCAATGTGGAATTTAAATGCCTTGCCTAAGGGCACAATTGTAACGGCTCCAGCGGGGCTCAAACTCATGGCTGTTTGTACCTGAAGCGAACACGCTACCACTGCGTTATCACGACTTTCACTAAGAAGGTCCCTAAATGACTGATGTATTAACACAGTCTCGTATATGCCATTGCCGTATGCATTGCATATGTTTGCTAATTGTCATGTATGGTATTATGAAAAATTTGGAATTTAAATATGGTCGGTTGGTGAGCTGCCAGCTAGTTAAATAATCGTCGCTGATTGCCTGACATATGAGGATAGGATTCGGGAAGTACTGATGGTGTCTCAAATGTCAGAAATGGCTGACCATTTCAATACAGGTGACACTATAATAAACAAACATTTTTCTTTTATGGTGCTAATATCTCAACTAAAACCATCGCTGTTACAGTCTCCTGAGCAAGATCATACGGGAACCAGTTATAATTATTGTGGTTATGATCATTAATACAGGAATAAGTGATCACTACTCCAGTTATGATCAATAATACAGGAACCAGTGATAATTACTCCAGTTATGATCAATAATACAGGAACCAGTGATAATTACTCCAGTTATGAACATTAATACAGGAACCAGTGATAATTACTCCAGTTATGAACATTAATACAGGAACCAGTGATAATTACTCCAGTTATGATCAATAATACAGGAACCAGTGATAATTACTCCAGTTATGATCATTAATACAGGAACCAGTGATAATTACTCCAGTTATGATCATTAATACAGGAACCAGTGATAATTACTCCGGTTATGAACATTAATACAGGAACCAGTGATAATTACTCCGGTTATGAACATTAATACAGGAACCAGTGATAATTACTCCGGTTATGAGCATTAATACAGGAACCAGTGATAATTACTCCAGTTATGATCAATAATACAGGAACCAGTGATAATTACTCCAGTTATGATCATTAATACAGGAACCAGTGATAATTACTCCAGTTATGATCATTAATACAGGAACCAGTGATAATTACTCCGGTTATGAACATTAATACAGGAACCAGTGATAATTACTCCAGTTATGATCAATAATACAGGAACCAGTGATAATTACTCCGGTTATGAACATTAATACAGGAACCAGTGATAATTACTCCAGTTATGAACATTAATACAGGAACCAGTGATAATTACTCCAGTTATGATCAATAATACAGGAACCAGTGATAATTACTCCAGTTATGATCATTAATACAGGAACCAGTGATAATTACTCCAGTTATGATCATTAATACAGGAACCAGTGATAATTACTCCGGTTATGAACATTAATACAGGAACCAGTGATAATTACTCCGGTTATGAACATTAATACAGGAACCAGTGATAATTACTCCAGTTATGATCATTAATACAGGAACCAGTGATAATTACTCCAGTTATGAACATTAATACAGGAACCAGTGATAATTACTCCAGTTATGAACATTAATACAGGAACCAGTGATAATTACTCCAGTTATGATCATTAATAAAGGAACCAGTGATAATTACTCCAGTTATGATCATTAATACAGGAACCAGTGATAATTACTCGGGTTATGAACATTAATACAGGAACCAGTGATAATTACTCTTGTTAATTAAGTTAATTACATTTTCATATAATTACTTTGCACAGGCTTCCTTGGCTGGGACACAATGCGCTAGTTCTTTGCTAATGTTGCGGTATATGCATAGTTTGGGTGGATTGTTGTTAGGACATGCTCTAAAGCCTTGCTTCTTGTTTCAGTGAAGACTTGCTGGATGACGGAAGTAATGATATAGAAGGTTTGCGACACACCGAGGGGACAGTCATTCTTCACATCAGTTTTGCTGTGAAACAACAACAAGATTTGGGGCGAGAATTTATCAAGTGTCTCAAGGTAGGAAATCTGGGTGCAACAGTAACATTGTGTCTGGCTACAATTGTGTCCTTAGGCAAGACATTTAAATTCCATGTTGCCTCTTCTCTCTCCCTCATGAACAATTCTAGAGTGAACAGTGGATGGAATGAACAATCGTTATAGTGGACAATTCTACAGTGAATAGTGGATGGAATGAACAATTGTTATAGTGGACAATTCTACAGTGAACAGTGGATAGAATGAACAATCGTTATAGTGGACAATTCTACAGTGAACAGTGGATAGAATGAACAATCGTTATAGTGGACAATTCTACAGTGAATAGTGGATGGAATGAACAATTGTTATAGTGGACAATTCTACAGTGAACAGTGGATGGAATGAACAATCGTTATAGTGGAAAATTCTACAGTGAACAGTGGATGGAATAAACAATTGTTATAGTGGACAATTCTACAGTGAACAGTGGATGGAATGAACAATCGTTATAGTGGACAATTCTAAAGTGAACAGTGGATGGAATAAACAATTGTTATAGTGGACAATTCTACAGTGAACAGTGGATGGAATGAACAATCGTTATAGTGGAAAATTCTACAGTGAACAGTGGATAGAATAAACAATTGTTATAGTGGACAATTCTACAGTGAACAGTGGATGGAATGAACAATCGTTATAGTGGAAAATTCTACAGTGAACAGTGGATAGAATAAACAATTGTTATAGTGGACAATTCTACAGTGAACAGTGGATGGAATGAACAATCGTTATAGTGGACAATTCTAAAGTGAACAGTGGATGGAATAAACAATTGTTATAGTGGACAATTCTACAGTGAACAGTGGATGGAACGAACAATCGTTATAGTGGACAATTCTAAAGTGAACAGTGGATGGAACGAACAATCGTTATAGTAGACAATTCTACAGTGAACAGTGGATGGAACGAACAATCGTTATAGTGGACAATTCTAAAGTGAACAGTGGATGGAACGAACAATCGTTATAGTGGACAATTCTACAGTGAACAGTGGATGGAACGAACAATCGTTATAGTGGACAATTCTACAGTGAACAGTGGATGGAACGAACAATCGTTATAGTGGACAATTCTACAGTGAACAGTGGATGGAACGAACAATCGTTATAGTGGACAATTCTACAGTGAACAGTGGATAGAATGAACAATCGTTATAGTGGACAATTCTAAAGTGAACAGTGGATGGAATGAACAATCGTTATAGTGGACAATTCTAAAGTGAACAGTGGATAGAATGAACAATCGTTATAGTGGACAATTCTAAAGTGAACAGTGGATAGAATGAACAATCGTTATAGTGGACAATTCTAAAGTGAACAGTGGATGGAACGAACAATCGTTATAGTGGACAATTCTAAAGTGAACAGTGGATAGAATGAACAATCGTTATAGTGGACAATTCTACAGTGAACAGTGGATGGAATGAACAATCGTTATAGTGGACAATTCTACAGTGAACAGTGGATGGAATGAACAATCGTTATAGTGGACAATTCTACAGTGAACAGTGGATGGAATGAACAATCGTTATAGTGGACAATTCTAAAGTGAACAGTGGATGGAATGAACAATCGTTATAGTGGACAATTCTAAAGTGAACAGTGGATAGAATGAACAATCGTTATAGTGGACAATTCTACAGTGAACAGTGGATGGAACGAACAATCGTTATAGTGGACAATTCTACAGTGAACAGTGGATGGAATGAACAATCGTTATAGTGGACAATTCTACAGTGAACAGTGGATAGAATGAACAATCGTTATAGTGGACAATTCTACAGTGAACAGTGGATGGAATGAACAATCGTTATAGTGGACAATTCTACAGTGAACAGTGGATAGAATGAACAATCGTTATAGTGGACAATTCTACAGTGAACAGTGGATAGAATGAACAATCGTTATAGTGGACAATTCTACAGTGAACAGTGGATGGAACGAACAATCGTTATAGTGGACAATTCTACAGTGAACAGTGGATAGAATGAACAATTGTTATAGTGGACAATTCTACAGTGAACAGTGGATAGAATGAACAATCGTTATAGTGGACAATTCTAAAGTGAACAGTGGATGGAACGAACAATCGTTATAGTGGACAATTCTAAAGTGAACAGTGGATGGAACGAACAATCGTTATAGTGGACAATTCTACAGTGAACAGTGGATAGAATGAACAATCGTTATAGTGGACAATTCTACAGTGAACAGTGGATGGAACGAACAATCGTTATAGTGGACAATTCTACAGTGAACAGTGGATGGAACGAACAATCGTTATAGTGGACAATTCTACAGTGAACAGTGGATAGAACGAACAATCGTTATAGTGGACAATTCTACAGTGAACAGTGGATGGAATGAACAATCGTTATAGTGGATAATTCTAAAGTGAACAGTGGATAGAATGAACAATCGTTATAGTGGACAATTCTAAAGTGAACAGTGGATGGAATGAACAATCGTTATAGTGGACAATTCTACAGTGAACAGTGGATGGAACGAACAATCGTTATAGTGGACAATTCTACAGTGAACAGTGGATAGAATGAACAATCGTTATAGTGGACAATTCTAAAGTGAACAGTGGATGGAATGAACAATCGTTATAGTGGACAATTCTAAGTGAACAGTGGATGGAATGAACAATCGTTATAGTGGACAATTCTAAAGTGAACAGTGGATGGAATGAACAATCGTTATAGTGGACAATTCTACAGTGAACAGTGGATAGAACGAACAATCGTTATAGTGGACAATTCTACAGTGAACAGTGGATAGAATGAACAATCGTTATAGTGGACAATTCTACAGTGAACAGTGGATAGAATGAACAATCGTTATAGTGGACAATTCTACAGTGAACAGTGGATAGAATGAACAATCGTTATAGTGGACAATTCTACAGTGAACAGTGGATAGAATGAACAATCGTTATAGTGGACAATTCTACAGTGAACAGTGGATGGAATGAACAATCGTTATAGTGGACAATTTTACAGTGAACAGTGGATGGAACGAACAATCGTTATAGTGGACAATTCTACAGTGAACAGTGGATAGAATGAACAATCGTTATAGTGGACAATTCTACAGTGAACAGTGGATAGAATGAACAATCGTGAACAGTGGATAGAATGAACAATCGTTATAGTGGACAATTCTAAAGTGAACAGTGGATGGAATGAACAATCGTTATAGTGGACAATTCTAAAGTGAACAGTGGATGGAATGAACAATCGTTATAGTGGACAATTCTACAGTGAACAGTGGATAGAACGAACAATCGTTATAGTGGACAATTCTACAGTGAACAGTGGATAGAATGAACAATCGTTATAGTGGACAATTCTACAGTGAACAGTGGATGGAACGAACAATCGTTATAGTGGACAATTCTACAGTGAACAGTGGATAGAATGAACAATCGTTATAGTGGACAATTCTAAAGTGAACAGTGGATAGAATGAACAATCGTTATAGTGGACAATTCTAAAGTGAACAGTGGATGGAATGAACAATCGTTATAGTGGACAATTCTAAAGTGAACAGTGGATGGAATGAACAATCGTTATAGTGGACAATTCTACAGTGAACAGTGGATAGAACGAACAATCGTTATAGTGGACAATTCTACAGTGAACAGTGGATAGAATGAACAATCGTTATAGTGGACAATTCTACAGTGAACAGTGGATAGAATGAACAATCGTTATAGTGGACAATTCTACAGTGAACAGTGGATGGAACGAACAATCGTTATAGTGGACAATTCTACAGTGAACAGTGGATAGAACGAACAATCGTTATAGTGGACAATTCTACAGTGAACAGTGGATAGAACGAACAATCGTTATAGTGGACAATTCTACAGTGAACAGTGGATAGAATGAACAATCGTTATAGTGGACAATTCTACAGTGAACAGTGGATGGAACGAACAATCGTTATAGTGGACAATTCTACAGTGAACAGTGGATAGAATGAACAATCGTTATAGTGGACAATTCTACAGTGAACAGTGGATGGAACGAACAATCGTTATAGTGGACAATTCTACAGTGAACAGTGGATGGAACGAACAATCGTTATAGTGGACAATTCTACAGTGAACAGTGGATAGAACGAACAATCGTTATAGTGGACAATTCTACAGTGAACAGTGGATAGAACGAACAATCGTTATAGTGGACAATTCTACAGTGAACAGTGGATAGAATGAACAATCGTTATAAATTCTACAGTGAACAGTGGATAGAACGAACAATCGTTATAGTGGACAATTCTACAGTGAACAGTGGATGGAACGAACAATCGTTATAGTGGACAATTCTACAGTGAACAGTGGATAGAATGAACAATCGTTATAGTGGACAATTCTACAGTGAACAGTGGATGGAACGAACAATCGTTATAGTGGACAATTCTACAGTGAACAGTGGATAGAATGATAATATATTGTTATAGTGGAAGAAATTATCCAATTTCCAGGATATTGTAGTAACCATATTTTACCGAACAAGCTGTTTTATTTGCAGGGTTATCAGAACTGTAGTGCTACAAAGACGTTGTCTCCATTCTCTCTGGCCTTGGCTCTGTCACTGGCACGGATACACCGGTTTGAAGATCACGTAAGATCCCCATTCTCTGTGGCCATGTATTGTAGATTAATGTAAATGAGATGAGGATCAAATAATAGTTAGTCCTGGTATGTTTGCTTCATAACCCAATTCAACAATACTGATGTATCAAGTAATCTTGAAGTGTAGGCCAATTAGTTTCGCAAAATAATTGTTTTGATGCCAGTCCGACGAATTATCCAGAATCTATATATAAAGACTGAAAGTATACATCAAAACGTGTGACTTGTCCACCAGATAAGGATATTTATGTATTGAAAATTCTTGCCAATGGAATATATGTGATTCATTTCATCGAGGTGGTCGAGTTGTTACGGTCGTTGACTTCAAATCACTGCGACTTACACGTCACCGCTGTGGGTTCGAATCCCCCTTGGGTTTCAAATTCTGGCTTGCGGAAGGTTTGTGGTTCTACCTGGTGCCTGAAATACTGCTCGGAGGTGCACCAATAATAGCTGAGAGTCGGCGTATTCCCTAAGCTGTTTGTGCGACTTTAAACCCCAAAAACAAACAAATAATTATATCGATAGTTCTCCGTGTTTCAATATTGAGTATGTAATAAAATGTGATAAAATTCAAATGATTTCATCGCCCTTCTAGATATTTGATTTCTTGAAAACTTCGTTGCTGAAAAGTTTCAAAGACTTGGAGAGGCAAATACAGTCGTATTGGGTACAGGAAGTTGTCTCGGACGTTGTTGCAGTAGAAGACTACGTCGCACAGACTGTTCAAAACAGGTTAGTAGGGGCCACAGTTGCGGAGCTTCTGTTTTAGTTCTGTAGAATTGGGACCGCCGCCTTACCGTTGTGTAATGCGCACGGTGTCCGCCTTGCAACTGAGAGGTTGCAAATCCGAGCCCCGTCTGAACCACGGCGATGGTAAATAAGATATTTAAATCCAGACATTCCATCACGCATTGGGTCTCGAGAGCGATTAATCTAATGATGTATAAACTTGTTTCGCAATCAAGCTCAAATAAATTTGTATAAACCATTCATTTGGTTGATTATTATTGTCTGAATGCTTTGTTTCGCTACATCTTAGAGTTCGTTCATTAGATGTGAAAGTTTTGGTTCCATACCGCATATTTTAATTCCATCTAGATGAGATATGAAATCACAATGTTCAGTCCTGCCCGATGATACAATGCCTGAACTGTGTTGATGTGCCATAAAACCCAACTCAGCAGCAACAACTACAGCATAACGGCAAGAACTCACGATGTCGTTGAGCGAATTGCGAACAACTTATATTAATCACTCTCGTTGGCGCGGATGAAAGCGTATATGTGGTCATTCGTGAGAAAACCCACCTGTCCGATCTGGCGACCACCGTACCATCTCACATACTTCCAGGACCGAGGATCGAACCCGGGTTGTATTGGAAACGAGCGCGCTAACCACTGCGCTATTCGGACAGCGCTATTAAAGTGTACTAGTGTAGTAGTTATAATACAGACAGTATGTAGTACCTTATATACTCATCAATAAGTCGACCTCACTTATAGCAGCTAGAAAATGTGTATTTTATATACACTCACTCGTAGGTCAATGTTTGTATTTTGGGTGTTAGAAAAGATATATTTTTACATACACAACTGTCATAAATAAGTCTATGTAATGTTTTCTGTTCCTTATTCTGTCAAAACAGTTACGATCAACAAATGGTCGAGATTGAAGGTCAAAGTAGTATAATATAATATACTAATAGCACATGACTAGGTTGTTTTCAAAATAAAAATAAATGTATTTATATATATATTTCTTTATTACGACTCGGCCATAAGTCGATGGATCATTTTAGAGCACTTTTTAGAAGCAAAAAAGGTCGACTTATAGATGAGTATATATTGTCGGTATAATATATAAAGTTTGAGACATTTCAGCAAGTTCTTTTTAAATGACCACAGTGGGGGAATTGCAGGGTGGGGCCGTGTATATATGCTTGATAAATGTTTCATTGCATGCATATTTCGTTGTGGGGTAACAAGAAACGTAGATATGTTATATAAAACATGGCACAGATCATCACACAGGGATCATTCTAGAGGGCGATGTGGGCGAAAACTTCTCCCTAAAAAAAATAAAAATATATATATATTTTTGGGTTTTTACGATTTTCAAACAAAATTTTGTCTAGTAAGATACACTGACCCATTATGAAGCTCTCCTTCTATTCAAATGCGGGTATTTAATGGTTGTACTGTGCATTTTAACCCTATTTTGCAGAAGTATATTAAAGAACACCATTTAAGGAAGCGATCACGCGCTTTCTCACTTCTCCCAAAAATTCTGACCTAGAATGAACCCTGCAGATAAGTACATTTCGCAGGTTCGATCCCCCGTCTGACCCTAATAAAATGAACAGTCTTTCAGATGGGATGTTAAACCGAGGTCTCGTGTCGGTGCTGTACACTGTGCACGTAATAGAACCAGAGGAGACTCTGGAATGGGTCTCTGTCTTTATCATTGCACTATCCTCCAATAATCTAAAATGACTAATCTCTTCAGGAGGCGTAGCTCATATGGGCAACCGGTAGCGACGATAAATAAACGTAAAACACGCACATACATTTCTGGTATCCCCCTGTACCAAGCTTGATACTGTGTTGATACTGAACGAGTTAAATGTAATAAAATGGGTGTCCAAAATAATGATGGATAAGCTGTAGCATATACTGCGTAAAGTGGATGCACACTGGAGTGTATGTATGGAGTCTGTTTATGGAACAGTATAGTGTCTCGTACTTGTCTTGCAGTACATATGGATGGGACCATGTAGTCCAAGGTTTAGTCCAGCTAGGCTTCATTTTAATGGATTCATTTGGCCCCAAGGCTGCATTTGGTCGAGTTGACTTACAGCCCAGCATCGCAACAGGTCCGTCGCATCAGACTTGTCAGCTCGGAGCTAAACTGCTGCTTAAGACATTTAAGGTTAGTGATTTGAAGGAAGAAACATTATTTGTGTTGTATTATTTATGTCCAAATGAAGTAATTTGCTACATCGGGCCACTACTGTGCATAAAGTACTCAGTACAGGTTGAGCTTTTGTGTCATCCTTTGTTCAGTGTACATCCACAGTACAGGTTGAGCTTTTGTGTCATCCTTTGTTCAGTGTACATCCACCTGTACGTCCACCTATACATTCATCTATACATGCACCTGTCCATCCACCTGTACATGCACCTGTACGTCCACCTATATATCCATCTATACATCCACCTATATATCCACCTGTACATCCACCTGTACATTCACTTATACATCCACCTGTACATCCATCTATACATCCACCTGTACATACACCTGTACATCCACACCTATACATCCACCTGTACATCCACACCAGTACATCCACCTGTGCATCCAGTACATCCACCTGTACACCCACCTGTACACCCACACCTATACATCCACACCAATACATCCACACCAGTACATCCACATATGCATCCACCTGTACACCCACCTGTATAACAACCTGCATATCCACCTGTATATCCATCTGTCCATCCAAATATACACCCACCTGTACATCCATATGTACATCCACCTGTACATGCACTTATGCATGCACCTGTACATCCACACCTATACATCCACCTGTACATCCACCTGTACATGCACCTATACATCCACCTGTACACCCACCTGTACACCCACCTGTACATCCACCAGTACATCCACCAGTACATCCACACCTATACATCCACACCTATACACCCACCTATACATCCACCTATACATCCACCTGTACATCCACCTATACATCCACACCAGTACATCCACCAGTACATCCACACCTATACATCCACCTGTACATCCACACCAGTACATCCACACCTATACATCCACCTGTACATCCACACCAGTACATCACACCTATACATCCACCTGTACATCCACACCAGTACATCCACACCTATACATCCACCAGTACATCCACACCTATACATCCACCTGTACATCCACACCAGTACATCCACACCTATACATCCACCTGTACATCCACACCAGTACATCCACACCTATACATCCACCTGTACATCCACACCTATACATCCACCAGTACATCCACACCAGTACATCCACACCAGTACATCCACCAGTACATCCACCAGTACATCCACACCAGTACATCCACATGTACATCCAACAGTACATCCACACCTATACATCCACCAGTACATCCACACCTATACATCCACCAGTACATCCACACCTATACATCCACCAGTACATCCACACCAGTACATCCACACCAGTACATCCACCAGTACATCCACACCTATGCATCCACCTGTACATCCACACCTATACATCCACCTGTACATCCACCTATACATCCACCTATACACCCACCTATACATCCACACCTATACATCCACCAGTACATCCACACCTGTACATCCACACCTATACATCCACACCTATACATCCACACCTATACATCCACCTGTACATCCACCTATACATCCACCTGTACATCTACCTATACATCCACATGTACACCCACCTATACATCCACCTGTACATCCACCTATACATCCACATGTACATCCACCTGTACATCTACCTATACACCCACCTATACATCCACACCTATGCATCCACTATACATCCACATGTACATCCACCTGTACATCTACCTATACACCCACCTATACATCCACACCTATGCATCCACCTATACATCCACCTGTACATCTACCTATACATCCACATGTACATCCACCTGTACATCCACCTGTACATCTACCTATACATCCACCAGTACATCCACCTATACATCCACCTATACATCCACCTATACATCCACCAGTACATCCACCTGTACATCCACCTATACATCCACCTATACATCCACCAGTACATCCACCTGTACATCCACCTATACATCCACCTATACATCCACACCTATACATCCACACCTATACACCCACCTATACATCCACCTATACATCCACCTATACACCCACCTATACATCCACCTGTACATCCACCTATACATCCACCTATACATCCACCTATACATCCACCTATACATCCACCTATACATCCACCTATACATCCACCTATACATCCACATGTACACCCACCTATACATCCACCTATACATCCACCTATACACCCACCTATACATCCACCTGTACATCCACCTATACATCCACCTATACATCCACACCTATACATCCACATATACATCCACCTATACATCCACCTGTACATCCACCTATACCACCTGTACATCCACCTATACATCCACCTGTACATCCACCTATACATCCACCTATACATCCACCACTATACATCCACACCTATACATCCACACCTATACATCCACCTATACATCCACCTATACATCCACCTATACATCCACACCTATGCATCACACCTATACATCCACCTATACATCCACCTATACATCCACCGTACATCCACACCTATCATCCCACCTATACATCCACCTACATCCACATGTACATCCACCTATACATCCACCTAACACCACCTATACATCCACCTGTACATCCACACCTATACATCCACCTGTACATCCACCTATACATCCACCTGTACATCCACCTATACATCCACCTGTACATCCACATATACATCCACATGTACATCCACCTGTACATCCACCTATACATCCACCTATACATCCACATGTACATCCACCTATACATCCACATGTACATCCACCTGTACATCCACATATACATCCACCTGTACATCCACCTGTACATCCACCTGTACATACACCTATACATCCACATGTACATCCACCTGTACATACACCTATACATCCACCTGTACATCCACATATACATCCACACCTATACATCCACCTATACATCCACCTGTACATCCACATATACATCCCACCTATACATCCACCTATACATCCACCAGTACATCCACCTGTACATCCACACACCACCAGTACATCCACCTATACATCCACACTATACATCCACCTATACATCCACACCTATACATCCACATGTACATCCACCTATACATCCACCTATACATCCACCTATACATCCACATATACATCCACCTATACACCCACCTATACATCCACATGTCCATCCACCTATACATCCACCAGTACATCCACCTATACATCCACATGTACATCCACCTATACATCCACCTGTACATCCACCTATACATCCACCTATACATCCACCTATACATCCACACCTATGCATCCACCATACATCCACATGTACATCCACCTATACATCCACCTATACATCCACCTATACATCCACCTGTACATCCACACCTATACATCCACCTATACATCCACACCTATACATCCACACCTATACATCCACCTATACATCCACCTGTACATCCACCTATACATCCACCTATACATCCACCTATACATCCACCTGTACATCCACACCTATACATCCACCTGTACATCCACACCTATACATCCACCTGTACATCCACACCTATACATCCACCTGTACATCCACACCTATACATCCACCTGTACATCCACACCTATACATCCACCTGTACATCCACACCTATACATCCACCTATACATCCACCTATA